>CAJVPY010006864.1:0-10173 GCA_910591965.1 Dentiscutata erythropus | reverse complement strand
TGTAAAATCATTTTTTTATGTGTTTCACACCGTGTGTAAAATCAGTTGTGTAACAACAACGTTCCCTCCTGTTAATTTACACTACTGAATATCACGTGATATAGGCGTAGACACGAAAAAAATTTCTGATTGGCTAATATAAATCATTACTCGATATTTAAGTAAGCGTAACTTTGCTTTGGAGTAGTGAGTTGATAATATATATAACTTTTATTATTTTATTGGCTTATTATTACTAATACAAACTGTCTAGAGTTTTGTAACCTTAGAAATATTATTAGAGTTCAAATTTCGCTACAAATAATTTATGAAGAGGGTTATTTTTGTTGGAAGTTAGAATTTCATGGAGATTTCATTCTTCCTTCTTGGGAGAAAAGCTTTCTCAAGAACCTTTCTCCGGAACAACACGAAACAGAAAAACAAAGATGAATTTGAAGCCGTGGTCTTTGTTAAAGACCCAACGACCTTTTCCAACAACCTTGCAGAAAAGTTCAATTTCTCCACTAGTACTCGCAAAAAATGCAAATTTGGATATTTCGGTGTCTACAATTCGCCGTATACTTCGGTATGAGATGTACAGATATCGCAAGATCAATATACAGAGAAATCACGTGGAGACAAGCGGCAATTGTAAGTTAATGTTTATTGTTGATTAAAAGAAGATGTTAAATTATAATCTCGTTGGCATAAATTCTATAGGATTAGCTACAGTAGTAGAAAGCGGCTCCTTTACGATGCAACCCTAAAAGACGAGAAGTAATTTGGCATATCAGTTTAATGATAAGAAAAAAATGGGTCGAGACCACCGATTTTTTCATATTGCCGATTTCTTTAACATTACTTCTGATGACGTAGTCTTATATATAATCATGTTCCGTAGGCTATCTGTGAAATGATTTCAGCAGATCTTCATGTACATGATGGGATTAAAGTCGACTAAAATTATCCCGGAAAATGCTTTGGATGCACAAAGTGCCTTTTTTGTCAACTTCTAAAATTTATTGTAATGAAAAAATATAGATATTCCAATAGAAAAGTTATACTAAAGTTCCTTAGCAATATCATGTAATAATTCTTATAAGATTGAATTTAGTGCAGCTTTTAAATTTTCTTCTTGCTTATCATGCAATAGCAAATTTTACAGGGCTAGAAAAAAAACAAAACTTAATATTACACAAATAAGTTCTTTACAACATGAAGAGTATGCAAAATATATTCCTACAAAAGATGCTAAATCAAAATATGTTACAAAATTATGAGTCTACAACTTTTATTTCTACAAAAAATGTCAAAGAAATCAGCAATCAGAATCAGAAATTATCTTGACCAAGCTGACTTTTTTTATTAGTAAATTCTTCTAATCCACATATGCATCAGGCATGTAAAAATAATGTAGTTCTTTGCAAAATTCTAGCAATACAAAATCATTTGATTATTATTTTTTTGTTTGAGAAATTCTAGACATTGGTTATGATTTGATTAATCGTCTGCGTATCCGAATGTATTCGAACATTTTCTTATTTTATGTCTGTTATTTGCAATTTATTATTTAAATTAGTCAATTAATAAATATTTACAATCAATTTCATAGCTTTAGAGATAGAGTTCTCGGCAAGAGGGTTCTTAGACATGCCATTGAGTCTAGAGCTCTTACTGGGTCAGAAAATACCGACCCGGGCGGGTCAGGTATTGATTCAGGTTATATCCCAGATCAACGAGTCAAGCGGAAATTCATAAAGTTTTTGAAGTTAAGCCTTAAAAGTTAATACAACGATACTTAATTAGATTTTAGTATAAAGAACAACTGTCCTCCAATTATTTAAATTGGAATTTTTTAACAATAAAAAAACTGAATTATTTAAAGTTGGGGAAAATACGTGGCCCCTCAAGAAGCTGACCCGCACAGTTAGACAACCCGGGTAAGAGCTTTACTATTTAGTAAACTATAATATCTTCTACCTATATACAGTAGTAAATTATGTAATATAGTGTTTTAGTAGGTTTTTGCCTACTTAAATTCTGACCCGTTTGACCCAGGTTAGATCAATTTTTGACCTGTGACCCGTACGGGTCAGTCGACCTGGGTAATAGCTCTACCTGCCTTAGCGTTACGGTTATTATACTTACCTGACAGCATACTTTACATGGTAAGTTATACTGGTAATCATAAGTAATGCAACAAAAAATTTTTTACTTAGATCACATTATTTCCCGCAATTTCGGGTGTATCTTTTTATTTTATTTTTTTATTTTACTTGTAAATAGTATAGTATTCACATAAAAAAATCTTAAAATGTATTAATAAAGTAGATTTTTTATGAGCATGAGCTTTATTTAAAATTACGTGTTGCATTACTTTTGCTCATTTTAAACACAACACGAATGTAAAACAAAAATTTTTTTTTACATATAAAAAAAAAAATTTTTTTTCTATTTTAATATTTCATAGCCACCACAACATGGTGTATCTACCTTGTGCATTGATTACTTTACGAACTTGTTCTAGCATTGGGATAGATCGGACGATATAGGTCTGCATCTTGATTTCCATCTAGGCCACCTGGATCTTGCCCCAAAGATTTTTTTCATCTGAAATTCAGCTTAAATATTTTCAAGCCAATGTTAAATTGTTAATCTACAAATATTTAAACAAATGAGTTCAGAGGACAAAAATATTAATTAAAATCTTCGTCTAATTATTTCTAAGCTAATGTCTTATAAGTGTCACGCTATATTTGACATTACTATCTTTCTCTATTTTTTTTTTTAAATAGCAAATTCGTAATCTATAACAGTATATATAAAATATTAATAAAAAATATATTAGTATAATGCAATATTCATCTCATAGTCGACATTGCAAAGGCTATTAATATCGCGAAATTTAATATAGTATTATACCTTTACAAACCCATCCCAAATCTTTAATATTAAAAGCAAATTAATAATTTTTTGAGTTATTTCCATATATCCAATTCAAAAAATTTTGAATTTTAGCTTGTTAGACAAAATTACCTAGACCAGTACTTTGTAGACCGATTTTTACAAATTCAAGCCAACGTTTTTATTGATATTCATATGGGTAGAGCTCTTTTTACTTAACCTCTAGTACCAAACTGTAATTTCAATATGTAAAAAAAAAAAAATCTAAATTATTAATATGTTTTAATTTTTTTGATAAAACTATACTTTAATGGCAATTAAATGGCAAAGGTTGGTGGCTCAATTTAAAATCGTCACTTGGGTTGGCTCATTGCTAACAGGTAAACAACAAACCTTTACTAGTTTTTTACAAACACAATAGCCCCACCACTTTTATTGGTATAAAGAGCCAGAAAGCTACTAAAATTACATGTTTAGTTTACCACCCTTGTGATACACCGGTTTTGCAGCAACAAAAAAACTAGGGCTCTTTTGAGTTATAAATCATATATAATTTTTTTTGCTAGAACGTCATTTAAGTTCTATTGTAACACGAGAATGCAAAAATAGGAATAAATTTTCCGGTTACATAATCTTTCATTATACAATAGCCATCAATCTGATTGTTGTAAAAAACGATTAAAAGTAATGCAACACATGATTTGTGCTACATGCTCGCTTATTTTTATATTGGCAATAATAATGAAAATTGAAATTTTAAAATTGAAAAAAGGTACCATTTATAAGTAAAATAAAAAAAAATAAAAGGATACACCCAAAATTGCAGAAAATAATGCGATCTAAGTAAAAAATTTTTTTTTGTTGTATTACTTATAATCACCAGTGTATAGTAAGTTGCACTGTAATTTACATGGCCCTTATGTGTAATAATATAGACAAATCATATGACAATTTCTACCAGCATTAACATCAACTTGGCACAGCCTCAATGGTTAAACAAGTATTATGTAATTTCTTTTATTAAAAAAAATTATGTAATAAATAGTGCCCCAGAAATAGCATGCAAGAGTGTTATTAAGCTATAGTTTAAATTAAGTATAAATTATACCACATTTAATAATTTCATTTTTGGAAGTTATTTTGAGCTTATATAACTTACAAGTAATTTACGTAAGTTAAATAAAATTTCTGATTTACATTAGTAAAATGCGTGTAAATTACATTAAGTTAACAACTCTACCTTACCCAAAACGGTTCGAATCTAAAATATAAGTCACAGCTTATGCTAAAATTTGAGGCCTTAATTAAAAACATTACCCTATCAAAACCACCTATACCCTTTAAATATCAAATCTATTTAACCCTAAAAAAAGTGTGAAAAAAATGCCTAAAAATTTTAAACCTTATAAAAATAGATCCAAATTTCGGCATTACCTGCAACAATATATGAGTGCTGCCAAGAGAAAATAGCCGTTCTGACTTTCAGTTATATTTTATGTACAGTTAATTGTCTATAGAAAATTTATCATCATGATAGATTTTCTATAGACGGCTAACTGTATAAAAATTTCTTTTTCTCTTGGCAGCACTCAGAAGAACTGGACTAGAAAATTGTTGATTTGGGAATTAAATGATTCTTCGATTGATTATCAAATTAAATTAATTTTTATATAATAACAATAAACTTCAATTATATTGATTAGTGGGAAAACCTTTTAACTCCCAGATCGATATTTTCCTATACAGGAAATTGTTGATTTATTTGATCATCAAATTAAATTAATTTTTATATAATGATAAACTTCAATTATTTTGATTAGTTGGAAAATCTTTTAACTTCCAGATTGACAGTTTTTTATATTAGTTCTCATATATTACGTGTAAATTCGTAATTATTTTAAAATCAAACCACTTAAATAGATTTTGAATCATAAAATTATTTCATTGTAATGTTAAATATCACTTTCAAATAACTGTCAATTAAAAATTAACGTATGTACTGTATATTCGTATGTAAGTTTAAAGTTATCTGATTAAAATGTAACATATGTCGAACCTAATGCAATTTTTTTAAATAAAAATTGTTTTTTTTTTAAATATATATTTTCTATACAACAAGATTTCTTTTATTACAATCCTTCAAACTGACTATTATATGAATAACCAAGAAAATGAAAGACATAGTGGATTGTTCAAAATATAATCACTGTTTAGACAATACAAATACAGTCGACCCTCTTAGAATCGGTATGCATGGTGAACAAGTTTTGTATAAGTTTTGAGAGGTTATCGGATTTGAAAACATAACAAACTATTAGATTTATAGGACTTGGTATACTAATTTTTTATCGGTTTTTGACAGGATCGTTTTGAGAGAGTCAACTGTATAATATATTACTATAAGCTTATTTTAAAAACGTTTACCTTGTAAAAAAAATTACTCAAATATAACCTCCGTTTCTGGTCTTGAGCGACAATGTCGCGCAACTACCTTATTTAATATTGGTAGATCTGTATCGCCTGATTTGATAGAAGAATTCATTAACCATAATTTTGGTTAAAATTGACTAGATTAAAATGGTTTGTTCTAAATCTGGTTAAATGATCTGCAATTTTGAATTTGCATTAACCCCCTAGTGTCACCAACCTAAAAAATTTCACTAATCACATGTGACCAATCAAAATTTTTACACTATCGAACTTTGAATTTTTCTAAGACTTTATTACTATATTAATGAAACTTTTTTTTAAAAAAATAAAAATATAAAAATATAATTATAAGAATTTTTTATTTTATTTAAATTTTTACAAAATTACATGAAAAAAAAGCATTAAACACAAAAAAACAACAAAAGAACCACAAAGAAGAACAAAAAATGCCAAAAAAGTGATGAAAAAAGCACCAAAAAAGGGACAAAATAAGTATCAAAAGAATGACAAAAAAACAATAAAAAGCTACAAAAAAGAAATGAAAAGGCACCAAGGAAGCCATCAAAGAAAAAGTACTGAAAAAAATGATAAAAAGAGTATTGATGAACCAAAAAATGACAAAAAGTTTTAAGAACCAAAAAAATAGCAAAAGGAGAAGCACTAAAATTTTACTAATAGAAACTTTCTTCTAACTCTAACTCTAAGTCAAACCCTAACCAAAAGAACACAAACCATTTAAAGAAATAAAAAAAGTACCAAAAACTAACAAAATAAGCACCAAAAGAAATAACAAAAAATTAATAAAAAAAAAACATGCTAAAAAAAAATAAAATAAAACAATATATATAATATACATATGTATCTAATTATAGTAGTTGATCGACATATCATAGTGAAATTTTTTAGGTTGGTAATGCTAGGGTCTTAGTTTGCATTAAACTCATGCTGATCTTTGTCAAAACAATCTAGTTCTGATCAAATTTGCAGAACATTAGGCCTGGAAAATCCATAATTTTCCAGTCAATTGATCTGCAAATTTGACCAGAATTAAATTGTTTTGACAAATATCGACATGTACAAGTCAATCATCAAAATTGCGGAACATTTAGCAGATTTAAAATTGTTTGTTCTAAATCTGGCCAAATAATAAGAAATTTTGGCCAGAATTATGAATGATAGTCTCCTCTGTTTATTAGACAATGTAAATCCGCTAATGTGCTTTCATGTCGAATTCAGTCATTTATCAAGATATTGATCGGCTATAGCCGCGGCTAGCCGATAATAGCCAGCCGAACCCATCCCTAACCCTAATACCAACAAAGTGAACCGGACAAAATAATTGCCCAGTAAAAGATATTCTCTTTCACACAAACGCATGTTTAAAAAAATCCATGTACTTCAGTCCAATATTCAAAGTATGTCATAAGCTTTTTATTTATTTGTTTAGTAAATGAAGGTCTATATTAGGAATAGCCAAATATACAGAATAAATCATTCAACATATAAAAAATTCATGACTGTCAATATAGAAAAAAAACCAGTTGCAACTTTAATTCATTCTAGCTCAGAAAAAATAATTACTGTTCAAAATTATATAAAAAACAAATAACATTTAACTTTCATACGATGTAATAAATTTTTTAAAAAAATAAAAAGTCTTGAATTTCAAATTTTCAACACTTAGATAGTAAATATTTTTTACATAAAAATGGATCATTCAGTAAAATTCATACTGATTCTAAAAATGATACGTTGTTCATTCTATAGATGGTTGAAAAAAAAACTATTTTCTTAGCAAAATTGACCCATAATTTCGTAAAGTTTTATCAGATTCATCTCTGTTTTTCACAGATAACTGACTTTGCAGTTTTTCATGCTCTGATTATTTCAAAATTAATATTATTATCTTTATAATCCAAATGTTTAATGGTATTGTTCTTGCAAAGCGCATCTGCTATCGCTTTTCCCCCTTCTGATCCAATATTATTATTACTAATATTCAAAGAATTTAGCGTGGTGTTCTTGAAAAGAGCATTTGCAATTGCTTTTCCTCCTTCTGATCCAAGATTAGCATGACTAATATTCAAAGAAGTTAACGTGGTGTTCTTGCAAAGTGCATCGGCTAATATTTTTCCTCCTTCCGATCCAAGATTATTCCGATAAAGATTCAAAGAAGTCAGCGTTGTGTTCTTGCAAAGTGCATTTGCTAACGCCCTTCCTACCTCCAATCTAAGAAAATTAAAACTAATGTCCAAAGAAGTTAGCGATGTATTCTTGCAAAGCGCATCTGCTAATGCTATTCCTCCCGTTAATCCAATATGATTACGGCTAATATCCAAAGAAGTTAGTGTGGAGTTCTTATAAAGCGCATTTGCTAATGCTTTTCCTCCTTCTAAGTCAATATTATTTTCAGCAAGATTAAAAGAAGTCAATGTGGCGTTTATACAAATTGCAGATGCTAATGCTTCTCCTCCTTCTGGTCCAATGTTATTACTACAAATATTTAAATAAGTTAACGTTGAGTTTTTGCAAAGCGCGTCTGCTAATGCTTTTCCTCCTTCTGAATTAAGGTTATTATCCGCAAGATACAGAGAAGTTAGCGTGGTATTCTTGCAAAGCGCATTTGCTAATAATTTTCCTTTTTCTGAATCGAGGTTATTACCCACAAGGTACAGAGATGTTAACGCGGTATTTTTGCAAACTGCATCAGCTAATTCTTTTATTTCTTCTAATCCAAGATCATTATCGCTAATATCCAAAGAAGTTAATGTGGTGTTCTTGCAAAGTGCATTTGCTAATGCTTTTGCTACTTTTGATCCAAAATTAGTACCACTAATTTTCAAAGAAGTTAACGTAGTGTTAATGGAAAGTGCATTTACTAACGCTTTTCCTCCTTTTGATCCAAGATTATTAAAACCAATATACAAAGAAGTTAATGTGGTATTCTTGCAAAGCGCATTAGCTAATGCTTTCCCTCCTTCAGATCCAATATTATTATTATCAATATTCAAAGAGATCAAGGTAGTGTTCTTGCAAAGTGCACCTGCTAATGCTTTTGCACCTTCTGATCCAATATTATTGCTAGATGACCAACTTTTATCATTAATAGTCAAATAAATCAAAGTAGTATTTTTATAGAGGATCTTTGTTAATGCGTCTATTGCTTTGGGCTTAAACTTCCTAAGTAACCTATATATTTTTATAGAAGTAATAGTAGTGTTCTCACAAAGATTTTCAAATATTATTCGATTGTAAATAACTTCATCAAGACATAAATATTTAAGCCTCTTACTAGTTCGTAGAAACATTGCAAGCAAAGCACATTTGATGGCATGTTTAAGCTCACATTTTATTCCACAACTTTCATTAAGAAACCAATTTCCAATTCCGTCATAAAAATAATCATTAATAGATGTAATATAACTTGTGTAGTCAAATAGTGGTTTTGGTCCACTTGGAAGAATATTTTTAAAAGGAATTAATAAAGCTTGCTCTTCAGTATTTAACGTTAAAAGGAGCGTTCTTATAAGTCTTATATCTTTAAGATGTTGTCCTGGTTCGCTCCACAATATTGGTATAATAACTCTACACCAATGGCGGTTTACAAGAATACATGAAAATAAATCTCTATAATAACCATCATAACACTGGAGATTACTAAGTATCTGATAGTAACACTCATTCGGTAATGTTATCATATTGAAAAATGGGCAAAAGTTTAGCAGTAGATGTACTGCACGTATGTACGTTAAATTTATATCAAAATAAAAGTATCGTGAAACGTTGTAAAAAATCTAAATTTCGAAAGGATTTCTTGTACGTACTTCATTCATGTTATTGGCTAATTCACATAATTATTGACGCTTTTCAAATTAGTGTGACCCCAATTTCTGTTTGATTTTCACTTTTCTAATGCATTATCTACAATCGAAGCTACCATGTTGATATTGAGATATCTTTGCTAAACATTTGAAAAAAAATTTTATTTACAATTAGAAACTTGATAATCCTGGATATAAAATTAAATATTACTAATTATACACTGGCGTATGGTACACGGGTATTGTCAGGAACGTAGTACGAAGTATTATAAAGAATAATTCGAAAGCAAAATCTTAAGGCTGATTGGAGGACAAAATATTAAAGCCAATTGAGTTATACGTCGGTACTCAGAGCACCGCCTGACATATGGGATCTTTGCTAGTGTAACGATTAATTTTCTCTGTGACTCATCACTTCCGTATTTATCTAATTCTTTAAGTTGTCACTTACCTTCCATAGTTGTTCTATCATAGTCATGTTAATCTTACCTTAGTAGTATTAGGCATTATTATGTGAGCAAGAGCGTTTACGTTCCAAATAAGAATGTATATAAGAGTATCTCTTCATCCTTAGTTGAGGATAACATTCGCTCTCCCAAATCCCTCTATAAATAAAGGTCATATATATTCACATTCTTTTTTATAATAAATGTCTAATGAATCATGAAAATCCGAATACCTATTGCCCAATTCATGTAACCCTTCTAACGTCAGCCATCGGAGTTAAACTCACGATGGTTACACTAGGTAATTACCCTTCGGGATTTTCCGATCGGGCTAATTCGGAAAAGCTTAGACCAGAGTGCCACCTTTGTTTTATTTATACGATAGTTTATTAAATAAACTGTTGAATAGTAAAGTAAAAAGATGTTTTACATATGAATAAGAACCGGTATTCTGGTCTAAGCTTTTCAGAATTAGCCCGATCAGAAAATCACGAAAGGTGACTTTCCTAGCAAAGATCATAGGAAGACATTCATATGATTGGTTAATTTTGTCGATCTACCCGTGATTGCCCGTGATAATTAACCAATCAAAT
>CAJVPY010006863.1:0-10174 GCA_910591965.1 Dentiscutata erythropus | reverse complement strand
GTTTCACCAGTATCACCAGTTTCACCAGTATCACCAGTATCACCGTATCACCAGTATCACCAATGCTGATTGGTGATTGGTGAAAACTGGTGCACCATCATAAATTAGTTTCACCAACAACTCTACTCACGAGTGAGAATATTTGGGCCAAGATAGAACAAAGTATGATTGAGACAAATTTACGTACTAGAAGAAATATAAGCATTCAAGCTGCTTTGAATGAGGTGCCTGTCAAAATGCAAGCATGGCCAGAATGGTGGAAACCTTATCTGGCTGCATGGAAAAGAATAGAAGGACGTATTGCCTCAAGCTCAGACTCCTGGCCATGGAGCCTTGAAGACATACACATGGCAGAAATTAAAGGTCACGAGTATACAGTCAAGAAAGCAATAGAATATTTACGAAAGAAAACAGTTCACCCTATTACGGCCCGAAACAACTTCCAGTTGAACGAGTGGAACTGGCTACGAATGAATTTTATCCATAATAAGAAAAAAGATATAGCCTGGCGGCTTCAACACAGAGCATTACCTCTTGGTCATAGACTCCGGTATGTAGCACAAACTGAGAATGGGGAGTGTCCAGGTTGTCCCGGAAAGCAACAAACGATAGAACACTTTAGCATTGACTGTAACAATAGTCAAAGAATATGGAAGACCACTTACGGCTTTCTTAAAGGAACGACTGACAGGTAGCAATGTCAACCAACAACATAAACGAAAGGCAGTACTTTGGGTGAATATTGACACGATTTATGAAATATGGTACTGGTACACGCAAGTCAAATGGGGGAAAAAGCAGATACCAATGGTAATTCTCGAACACATAGTAAAGGACAGAATTAGTAAAGAGTTAAAGGTTCTCAAAGAGATTAAAAACAATGTCAAAAAAGATCGGGATAACTTACTCCGACACCTAATTTTTGAAAATCTATCTGTACATTAAGTAAATTCTGTATATAATTATACTATAATAAAGATGTAATAAATGAACTACGCCCTATGGCGTTTTTTAAAAAAAAAATAATAATAATAAAATAGTTTTTTTTTGAATTCAAGTGGTTGTTTATTATTGATGAAAGGAAGTTGAGATAATTAACCGTATTGAAATATTGAAATCTGATGGTTTATTAGAAGTTATTCGTATTAAGGTATATACAAAAAAGAATTGGTTAAATTTATTTTTTAAAATGGGTCCGTATTATTTCACCGACAATCACTTCATAGTTACCGAAAATTATTCATCAACGAGTTCATTTTACCGACAGTCTATTTCATCGAAGCTTATTTCACCGACAAGTTTTTTTTTTATAAATTTCACTAACTTTAGCTCTAATTCTAACCTAACCCTAATGATATTGATCAGAATTACTTTGTCTGTAAAATGAGCTTCGGTGAAATGAGTTTGTCGGTAAGTAATTGTCAGTGAAATTTATTGTCTACGAAGTGATTGTCGGTGAGTTGATCGGATCCCATATAAAGTAACTAAATTTAGTATACGTATAAGGTGTCAAATTTGCTTGCTTAATAGTAATTTTAAACGTTCAAATTGCTTAGTTAATTTTAATTTTTCTACTACATTATTAAAAATAATTTTTTAAAAAAATAAAGACCGCCAAGCTGTGTTTGGCTTGATTGGTTTTATTATTTACTAAGAGGTTTTTTTATTTATTGTTTATTGTGAACAAAGATTAGTATTTTGAAGTCAGTCAAATTTGCTGTCGAGACAAGGTAGTCTGCACTGTATAAAACCTACTAAAACCCATCTATACACTTTAATTAATAAACCCTAACCTAACTTTATTAAAGATATTATATAAAGACTAAAAAATGCACCCAAAAAGTTTTAAAAATTTTAATAATAAAATAGTCAAAATTTCAGCATCAATCCACACATTAATTATAAATAAGCTTTTAAAAATTTAAATTTTCAGAATTTTAAATATAATTTACTGGCTCATCAGTTACTGAATTTGGCACAACAATATTGCGCAGCTACCTTATCTGATTTTCAAATCGACTCAAATGGTTTAGCATTCTATCTCCACTATGCTCAGATAATTAGACTAATTCATTTTAGTCGATATTGTATTATTAATGTTAAAGTTTATTGCACAATATTTAGAAACTTAAATTTAGGTTCTCGAATTTTCCCTTGGTGACACTCGTAATATAAATATACAGAAAAAGTAATAACCCGCAGTTAAAGTGTATAATATAAAAGTAAAAGCAAATATTTTGTTGACTATTAACCCAAAAAACTTGTTCTACTACTTTTGCTAGAAGTGAAGAAGAAAGATTTACTTGGCAAAAGGGACTTCTTGCTTCATAATAACCTACGTCATTTTACTATGGTTAATAAATTTTTTTAGTGTGAATTGTTCTTCCTTTAATATTAATATTTAAAAAAGAAAAGTCAGGTTCTATATGTCTTATCACTCGTATTTTCTACAAATCGTGCAGGATACAATGTGAAAACAATGCTATAACGTCTCTGAAAGCATCATGCTGTTGGGACAAGACTTTAATGTACATTAATAAACCAGAATTATTGTGTCTTATTATCGCTACATTACTTTATTAGAAATGAGACCATTTACAACTTATAGTACCAATATAAGCTTTCTATAATTTTTTTATGTCTCCTAGCATTTCAAAGCGAATACACAAATGTTTACACTTTTGGAATCACACGCTGCATACAAGTGCCATAGGTATCCATTCCGTACGTACGTACATATCTCGTACTGTACGTACGTACAGTACGTACTAACAAATTTTGTATTACTAAGTATTGCCATACAGTACCACTTTACTTTTTATATTTTGTACGTGTGTACAGATACACATGTATGTACGTACATATTTACATGTGTACGCCAAAAATAATTTAGAAGTAATATATGAGAATAAATAATAATAAGTTTGTATATCATAAAGATACAAATACAGTACATGTTGTATACTTTAAGGTATCACAAGATAATTGAACATGCATATTTATTATCAGGTAGATCACAATTAAGACTTCGATTAATTTTCAAAATGTCAAATGAGAATAAATTAAAAAATAATAAATATGCAAATATATTTCTACTTTATAAAACCTTTGATGCGATTGGATTTGCAGATGGAACATATAATCTCGGTATTTGTTATCACGATGGAATTGGCGTTGAAAGAGATGTAAAGAAAGCATTTAATTGTTATTTGAAATCTGCAAATATGGGTGATTCTAATGGAATGTTTCAAGTTGCTTATTGCTATTCTAATGGAATTGGAGTTGAAAAGAATGATTATAATGCTTTTATTTATTATCAAAAATCTGCTGAAATGAAGCATAGTAAAGGAACTTTTAATCTTGGTGTTTGTTATGACGAAGGAATTGGGATTGAAAAAGATTATCTTAAAGCTTTCATTTACTATAAAAAAGCCGCCGATATGGGCCACGCTGGTGGAATTTGTAATCTCGGTAATTTTTATCGAGATGGAATTGGCGTTGAAAAAGATATGAATAAAGCGTTCGATTATTATCAAAAATCTGCTGAAATGGGGTATATTGATGGATTATACAATATTGCAAATTGCTATCAAAATGGGATTGGAATTGAAAAGGATGTGTATAAGGCATTTAGTTATTACAAAAAAACTGCCGAGATGGATGATCCTATGGGAATTTTTCAAGTTGGAAATTGCTATCTCCATGGAATTGGTGTAGAAAAAAATGAATTTAATGCTTTTACTTATTATCGAAAATCTGCAAAAAAGAAGCATGTCAAAGGAACTTATAATCTTGGTATTTGTTACGATGAAGGAATTGGTGTCAAAAACGATAAACATAAAGCATTCATTTATTACCTAAAATCTGCTAATATGAATGATCCTGATGGCATTTTTCAAGTTGGGAATTGTTATCTTTACGGAATTGGTGTTGAAAAGGATGAACGCAAGGCATTTACTTATTATCAAAAATCCGCTGGAATGAATCATACTAAAGGAACTTATAATCTTGGTGTATGTTACGATAGTGGAATTGGAATTAATAAAGATGAGGATAAAGCATTCCATTACTATCAAAAAGCTGCAGATATGGGACATGCAGGTGCAACATATAATCTTGGTGTTTGCTATCAAAATGGGATTGGAGTTGAAAAGGATGAAAATAAAGCATCCATTTATTATCAAAAATCTTCTGAAATGGATCATTTAGATGGAATTAGCGTTGAAAATGATGAACGAAAATCTGCAAATATGACCAATAACCAGTATGTTCTAACTTTGATAATACATTTGTTTATTTTTTAAAACTAAACTTATATGTTTAAAAATAACTCATTAAATAACAAATAGGGAAATAAATAAGTCATCAGGTAATTAAAATGTTATTCTATTTATTATTTTTAAAATAGTTTAATAATTATGTAAAACAATGTATCCCCAAATTAATATAAAGATTTCGAAATTGAAGAAGATATAAAAATTATATTAAATGAAGATAAATATCAATTGTCGTGGGTTCCTTGCAGTGAATTTGAAAACATTAGAAAGATAGGACTAGGTGGATTTACAGCAGTATATTATGCGACATGGTTAGATAGAGAACATGGAATGTGGCAAAAAGTTGCTCTCAAATTATTTCTTGGATCAAAATCTTGTCAGAAAGATTTTATAAAAGAGGTACATAAATGGATAAAATTTATGATGATTTATTCATTCTTACCTTTATCTCACTTTATTTCACTTTTATATCACATTTATCGACCTTAAAGTTAAAGATATACTGCGATAACAATTATGAAAATATTCATGGAATATCAAAAGATAGTGATTCAGAAGATCTAATCCTTGTTTTAAAATACGCACCAATGGGTTCGTTACGTAAGAATCTTAACATAGTAGCACAAACAGAGTGGAGCGAGAAATTGGTTCTGTTGAATTGCATTGCTTTGGATCTTTGGAAAATTCATTCTCAAAAATTTGTTCATCAAAATTTACATAGTGGCAATATTTTGTTAGATAATTTATATGACGCATATATTGCTGATTTAGGTCTTTCAATTATATTGAATATAGCGTTAAAAACGGAACCTGATAAGGTTTGTGGGATTTTGCCATACATGGCCCCAGAAATTTTAAATGGATGTCCATACACTATGGCATCAGATATTTATTCTTTTGGAATAATTATGTGGGAAATTTTACATGGAAAACCTGCATATTATAATCAAGATTTTGGTCCATTGCTTCAAATAGAAATATGCAACAATAATTTACGGCCACCCATTGTTGATGGTGCTCCACAATGTTACGTAAATTTAATGAGTAAATGTTGGGAAAAGGATCCAGAAAAGCGTCCAACAGCAACACAAATTAATGAAATTCTTACAGAGTGGCAGAGTGATAAAGAGATTCTATTAGAATTATTGGAATCCGACAAATTGTTAAGAAGTAATAAAATTGCTCAAATACGAACATATTCTGAAGCAATGTATAAAAGCAAAATAATTCCTCAAACTAAATCATTTTACCAAGGTATGTCATATAGGTTTTAATTTTTGTGATAAATTGTTATTGCTTACTATAATTTATATAATTATTTATCATTTTATTTTATAGATGGCTTTAACGATGTTTTTAATTAAATCATATACACTTAGTAGCATAAAATTATAGCTTCAAATTTTGTATTTTCCATTGAATCTAATCTAATTTAAATATGTACTTGGTTAATAAATATTCTTTGTGTTCAAAGACTAATATGAAATTAATTATAAAAATATTTTTATTGGTTTACAGTAAAACAAGTGTTATATATTAAATATAATTGTTGTCATATAATGATTACTCATAATAGAATCATCGACATTAACCACGCTGTGATTTGCACTTTCATGTAACATGGGCATAAAATTTTTAAAGAACCTGCAAAACAAATGAAATATTAAAAAACAAAGATCATATTTAGTATACACTTGTAATTTTAGTTGACTACTTTATGTAACTATCTAGCATAAGTAGGCTTAATCATTGATGTGAATAAAAGAGGCTTTCTGTATTTTTAGACAGACAATCCGGCTCACCTAGGTAGCAACCGGTGACAGATTTTACATGAATAACCCAGATAACTCTTCTAACGGATACAATCTCTATGTATTATGAACAATTATTAATAAGTATTTAAAAAACAGTTTATTTCTATTAATTTTTATTTGAGGTGCTGTCAGATTATTAATATTGTTACACAAAATGATAAAAAATCAGCGATATCTAATTGTAACATGTCGCAATATCAGTATTAACAATGACATATTTCGATTGACGTCACCCATGCTACCCTGTGTTACAATTAGACATGCACTGATTTTTATCATTCTGTGTCACAATATTAATAATCTCACTATGGGACGTTTTGACTGACAATAAATTACATCGGGAGAATTAAATAAGTGCAAATCTGCAAAAACCTGCGAAAATGCAGATTTTTGCAGAATTTTTTGCAAAAAAACTGCAAAATTTCTTATATTTTGAAATTTTGCGCAGAACTGTATTTAATTTCTTTAGCTATAGCTGGTGAGTCTGAAGTTTTGCACAGATTTTCATTTAATATATTATTTAATTTTTTTGCAAATCTGCGCAGAACAGCACTAAAAAATTTTTTCCGATGTACTTTTCAATTAATCTCTTATTCAAGTTGGTTCAACTAGTGAGTATTATAATTGAATTTTTATCTATAATAGTTTAGTTAATAGTTCAACATTTTGTTAAAATTAATTAACTAGATTAGAAATAGAATTTAATTCTATAATCTAGCTTTTATGTTCAAGATACATCTTTTATGCAATTAACCATTATGTAGTGTTTGACGGACCCGAACCGAAGACTCGGAACCGACCCGAACCCGGCCACAATTCGGATCCGGGTCCATGATTTTCTGACCCGAACGTTATTGGCTGAATTTGATTTCGTATCGCGTTTTTTGTACCATATGCATATTATGTGCATTAAATATTTGTCTGGTCTTCATAATGCTAATACGGACCAGCTCTCTCGAATTATAAGTGAAAATAAAAGAGCTTCGCGCATGATCATGTGTAGGGATGGGTTCGGTTACGACTATAGTCGACTATAGTCGACTATTAGTCGTAGTCGGTATTTAGCCGACCGACGGCTTAGCTGACCGGCTAAAATTGTAGTCGATGCCATATTTTTATTATTCTGGCAAATAAAAATGAAAATTACTACTTAATTCAACATGAGACTACGTCAGCGGATCTACACCATTTGATAAATAGAGAAACACATCATTCATAATTCTAGTCAAATTTGAGATCATTTGGCCAGATCTAGAACAAACCAATTTTTAAATCTGGTCAAATGATCTGCAATTTGATCAGGTAATGCAGATCAACAAATAATTTTTTTTGTCCAATCAAAATTCAATTTTTGGATACGTCAAAACAATCTAATTCTGGTCAAATTTCCAGATCATTTGGCCTGGGAAATCCCGGGATTTTTTGGGCTGAATGATCTGCAATTTGACCAGAATTAGATTGCTTTGACAACTTGATGAGTCCAAATAGCCTCCTATAGCAACAATATAAACTAATATATAATATTTGTTGTCTATTTGGATATTTGATTAAATAATTGATTAAATAATTTATCGACTATTTAGCCGATGACTAAGCCGCGGCTTAGTCGACTATGACCGGCTAACCGGTAATAGCCGACCGATAACCTGTAATAAATTGAATTCCAAAAAAAATTTTGCCCATCACTACCCATATACAGTAATGCTTTCAAGGCTTCGATTGAAGCCTACCATTTATGCCACTAGATGGTTTTAGTGTTAAATTATCGTCTGTCGCGGATACGTATTATGGTTGTGTGACTTTCCCTCTGAATCTTTTTTATCCAGTCATTTTAACATACGTAAGTATGACATTATATATTCGCTATAGTAAGAAATCCATTCCAATTTGAAATTTTTAAACGTTTCACAATAATTATTTGTAAGTACTTGGTACGTACGTACTCACATTTGTCATACTAAAATTTTTTTTCCATTTTTTCAATATGATAACATTACCGGATGATTGCTATCATATAATATTTAGTAACCTCCGGCATAATTATAAAAGTTTATTTTCATGTGCACTTGTAAACCGTCAATGGTGTAAATTATTATAGAAAACCAAAAAACTATTTTAAAGATATAAGGCTTATAATAATATTCCTTTTAACGTTAAATGCAGAAGAACAAGCTCTATTGATTCCTTTTAAAATCAACCTCCCAAGACATCCAAAACCACTATTTGAATATACAAGTTATATCACATCTGTTAGCAGTGATCTGTACGCTGGTGTTAGAAATTGGCTTCTTTGTAAAAGATATGAAACAGGACGTGAGCTTGAAAATGCCGTTGAATGTTCTTTGATTGCAATGTTTCTAAGAACTAGCAAGAATCTTAAATCTTTGAGTCTTAATGAAATTATCTGCAATCAAGTAATATTTAAAAATCTTTATGAAAACACTACTGTTACCTCTATGGATTTATATACGTATAATGTCAATGGTGATTTAAAATCTGAAGCAATGAGTGAATTAGTAAAGATTCTTCGTAGGAATTCTACTTTGACTTCTTTTAATCTTAAATTTTACCAACTTAGACCTGAAGGGGTGAAAACACTATTAGAAGCGCTTTATAAGAACACTGTCCTGAATTATTTAGATCTTTGTAATAATCAGATTGGTGCTGAAGGGGGAAGGTATTAGCAAAGTTTCTTTGCAAAAACACTACGCTGACTTTTTTTGAATCTTATATCTAATAATCTTGGATTGGATGGAGGAAAAGTATTAGCGGATGCACTTTGCAAGAACACTACATTAAAAGATTTATATCTTCGTGATAATGAACTCGGATCAGAAGGCGCAAAAGCATTAGCGGGTGCACTTTGCGTGAATGTTATGCTAATTTCATTGGATCTTGAGTATAACGAACTTGGATTAGAAGGAGGAAAAAGCATTAGCAGATGCACTTTGCGAAAATACCACTCTGACTTCTTTGAATCTTGCTTCTAATAACCTTGGGTTAATGGGAGGAAAAGCAATAGCTGAGGCACTTTGCAAAAACACCACGCTAACTTCTTTAAATCTTGAATATAATGTAATTGGATCAGAAGGTGCGAAAAAATTAGCAGATGCGCTTTGCAAGAATATCACACTGAAAGATTTGAATCTTGGTCATAATTTTCTTGGATCAGAAGGTGGAAAAGCATTAGCAGATGCGCTTTGCAAAAATACTACACTGACATCTTTGAATCTTTATTTAAATAATCTTAAATCAGAAGGAGGAAAGGCATTAGCAGATGCACTATGCAAAAACATTACGTTGAAAGATTTGGAACTTAGTGTTAATTTTCTTGGTCCAGAGGGAGGAAAAGCATTAGCAAATTCACTTTGTAAGAACAATACGCTGACTTCTTTAAATATTCATTCTAATTATCTTGGACCAGAAGGAGGAATAGCATTGGCCGATTCACTTTGCAAGAACTCTACACTAGCTTTTTTGAATCTTCAACATAACAAAATTAATTTTAGATTAAAATCATGCATAGAAATACTACAATAAAGATAACAAAAATAGCTTATTATATAATTAAATGTAAACCCAGGAAATTATTAATAAAAAAAATAAAAAATTAAAATGACGAATTCAATCTATAATAAAATTATTTTGCAGTCATGAGCGTGTCCATCCGACTTTAACCATGAATAGTATCAATATTTTATAGTTATTGTATGGGTATGTAGTGAATAACCCAGTTACACACGGGTTCATATTCCGTGCCGAAGGCACGGGATTTAAATATGAACCCGTGTGTGTAACTGGGTTATTCAACATACCTATACGGGTTGTCAAATAAGACCCGTGCAATAAGCATTATAATGGTATATTACTGATTACTTAAATGTAGTTGTCGAAAATCATTTCTATATAATCTAAATATGAGTGTCGTCAAGACCATCCTAGTATCGCCCTACAGGAGCGACCGTCGATGTTACACGACTGGTTTTTCACGCGGTGTGAAACACACAAAAAAATTATTTTACAATACTTGATCGGACTTGATCAGTCAGTTAGTACATGTTATGATTATAATCCCACACCATT
>CAJVPY010006862.1:0-10176 GCA_910591965.1 Dentiscutata erythropus | reverse complement strand
ATTAATATTATAATTTGAGAAATTATTATGAAATTTAACTAAATATAAGTCAAAATATATTTTTAATTTAATACTTACACAAATTCTTTTGTTAGCTCTAGTAAATTCATTTTCTTCTTGATAAACACATAGTTGAAAGCTTGTTTTATATTTGGCTTTGAAAATAAATGCAGTAATAGCATTATCAGATTTTAAATCATAGTGATCTGCTTTGATTGAATTTGAAATTTAATAACAAATATGGCCTAGTTTAATCATTAAAGAGAGAAGTCGACGTAACCGAAGCTGAAGATTCGGCAGTCAGTTGAACAGAATTTTTTTATTGGATTTTTCAGAAGTTTTAGGCGGCATAAAGAAGATCAAGAAAAAATAGAAAAAGAGTATGCTCAAGCATTTAATTCTATAAATATTGCCATTGATTGTGATGCTTGAGCGTCATCATGATCATTCTTTAATCAATTGATTTAGATCTTGAGAACGGCCTTAGTCGAGTCGATAAATAAGGATCGACTACAACCACTATTTGAAAGCCGGAAGTATGATTTACTCCACTCATTTGTGATTGCTCATCAATCGGAAATAACAAATTTATTATTAATAATATAAATGCTATTAACATACGTATTATATCACACTTAAATTATAATTTAAAATCTAATTTAAAAATGTGCAAATCTATTGAAATACAAAGACAAAAATTCTGTACACATATCTAAAAACTAAGCTTTCACAAAATTTCGCTATCGCTTTTTAAGCATCATTTAAATCAACATGCAAGTAAATCGACTTACAGGAAAACTTCTTTGTTAAGCAAAAAACTTGTTGTGTAATATTTCACGATAGGAATTTTGAAATATGTGCTAAACTATTTTAATCTATAATCCATAATAATATGGGTGACCAAAATAGTATGATTATATACCGATACGTACCACAATAATTTCCAAACCTAATACAGTAATATATGTCACAAAATCAGCATGGTACAAATTTTAAAGTAAGGTCTATTATTAGGGATGCTATCGACTCACAACTAAGCCGGCTCAATCACAATTTTGGAGCCGGTTCGGCCAAGCCGGCTTAATTGGCTTACAGCTGTTTTCATAAATTCTGGAAAATCTGCAAAATTGACCGACTGAATATTTTGCCGATTCGATAAGTTTTTGATTTCAGGAATGATCGATATATATAATAATTATATAATGTATGTATCACTATGACATTTCGGACTTCGGTAATTTATTATATACTTGCGGTTAATAAAATAGTAAAATGCTAATTGTCTCCTATCGTAAATGACATAATAAATGGCATATGCATATCGATCTTGTACGTAGTTTCAGGTGTAACCATTATATATATTAATAATCAAACAATGAATATCACTACTTATCTTTACTAAATGATGCTTCCAATGCATGTTTGCTGGAAAATTGTTAAAAAATGTTTGGAAGGCTTAAAAGTTCATGTAATTGCTAGACACCTAGGTGTTAGCATGTCTTCTGTGAGTCGAATCTTTAAATGTTTCGAAGATATGAATGCGTCAAAAAACTTTTAACTCTTCTAGGAAAACCACGTTCATTAAATTTGGATGATATAAAATACTTTAAAACTTTAATAGACAAAAAACCTGATTGGTATTTGTATGAGCTACAGTTAGAGATGGAACTTTGGTTAGGACATAAAATCAGCTTAACAACAATTTGGAGAGTTCTACATTGGCTTGGATATATGAATAAAAAAGTATGCATTTTTAAATATATATAATATTTACGAATTTACATTTAAATTTAATTGTATATAGATCTCAAAACTTGCAAAAAAAAAAAATAAAGCAGATAGAGATAATTTTATTTTACGAATGTCTCAATATGCACCGAATCAGTTAGTTTTCTTAGATGAGTCAGCATATAACAGAAGGACACTATCACAGCACTATGGTTGGAGCTTTTCTGGAAGACGTGCTCGAAAATATACATTCTTTGTTAGAGAAAAATGATTTACAATTGAAGGTGCATTGTGTGTTGATGGTCTTCTAGCATACAGTATTCAAGAAGGTTCTATGAATACTATTGATTATGAAAATTTTATTAAGCAAGTATTAGTAAGTAATCAAATCTTTAATTATATAAATATTTAATATTGATATAAATTTAATTAAATAGATATATTTTTAATGTAGTTACCAAAAATGAATGCATTTCCTGGACGATATAGTGTATTGGTCTTGGACAATGCTAGTATACACAAAGGTCAATATTTGCAAAGTATTTGTAATGAAAAAGGAATTATATTAGAATTTTTGCCTGCATATTTGCCTAATTACAACCCAGTAAGTAATTTATATATAAGATTTAATTTATTATAACTAAATAATTTAATTATTTTTATTATATATATAGATCAAACAAACTTTTTTTTATATTAAAAATTATTTAAGGCAAAACAAAATTTAGGCAGAATCAATACAAGATCCTTTGGATGTTTTAGATATTGCTTGTATGTCAATTGGTAAAAAATTAGCTTGTGCATGTTATCAACATGCTGGATATATACAATAATTTTTTAAAACTAATGTAAATTATATTCTTGTTATGCAAATAGTAATAGATTCTTTATATAGCAAACTTTTTCTTTAGTATAAATAAAATAAAAAAATAAATTACAATTATTATATTATATTATTTCTAATTTTTAAATAATTTATTTTTAAAATTTTATTTATTAAAATTAATACTATATTTATATTTATCATTATAAATTTGGTTTGTATTAAATATTGTTTTTAATTTATTAAACAAAAAACTTAAAATTTTTAAATTTAACTTGTTATATTATTTTTGTATAGTATTATATATTATATAACTATTTTTTTTTCTATATAATTACTATATAATATAATTGTTATTACTATTACACTACAGATATAAATCACATTTTTATATATAAAAACAAATTATTAAAGCAGAAATAATTTTATATTTATTTATATACAAATGTTAAAAAAGTACAGTATATATTAATAAATTAATCAAATAAATCATTAAATTCTATTTTAATATTCTCAAGATCTATCCAAATATGACTATGCGCTTCTTTAAATACCTAACTAATAACTTGTTCAGGTAAAAAATACTGTCTATTTATTTCTAATGATGATTTAATTATAAACTGTTTTCTAGTTGGAGGACCTTTAGGGAATACATAATTAAGTAAATTTTGAAATGTCATATCTTTAGTAATATAAATATTAGATTTTAGTGGTAATTTTTTTTTAGTATGAAGAGTTATAGAATGTAATAGTGATATATTTGTTAATAAAGTAGAAGTGGTTGTAGACAGTGCAATAGAGGATTCTAAATTAATTAATATAAATAAATAAATATATATATATATATATATCAATTTAATTATATAATAATAAATACAGTACTAAACCTTTATCTGAAGATCTTTTAGAAACTGGATATCAATATTTGCTTTTATCAAATGATAGAATATTTGGAGGAGTTTGTTTATTAATGCCTTGCATTTTAGTTAGCTTATATATTAAAAAAAAATTAATGTATTTATTTATAAATATATAAATATATCATATAAAATATATTATTTAAATTAATAAAAACTTACAACTGTATGAGCCTATAATGTTATTAAATCTCTATCCAATTTGAGATGTCGACCATTATCAGAAATTAAACATCCTTGAGTATGTATATCACATGATGGAAGATTTTCATAAATATTTTTTTTAATACTATTTAATGTATTAATAGTATTCAATTCAGTTTCAAGTGTCTAAAAATTAATATTATAATTTGAGAAATTATTATGAAATTTAACTAAATATAAGTCAAAATATATTTTTAATTTAATACTTATATGAATTCTTTTGTTAGCTCTAGTAAATTCATTTTCTTCTTGATAAACACATAGTTGAAGGCTTTTTTTATATTTGGCTTCAGAAATAAATGCAGTAATAGCATTATCAGATTTTAAATCATAGTGATCTGCTTTGATTGAATTTGAAATTTGATAACAAATATGGCCTAGTTTAATCTTTCTCCATTGCTCAGGAAGTGTACGTAATAAAATCTCTTCTTCGATATCTCCAAAGTTCTTTACATTATTAAGATCATATGGAATTGCTAATGCACTATCCAGTTTTTTATGTGGTTTTTCAAATCGATCATAGCATACTAGTGTAACAAATGCTAAAATAAAATAAAATTAATCTTAAGTTTTAAATATTAATTTATTAAATAAATATTATAAAATACATAATATATCTTACTTTTAAATGGGTCTTTTGTTACTGGTTGCACTGTTATTGTATTGGATGCTATATTAGATTCAGTTGCTGTTACACTGGATATTACAGTATATTAGATTCGGTTACTGTTACATTGGATATTATATTAGATTCAGTTACTGCTATATTGGACATTATATTAGATTCAATTGCTGCAGATTCAGCCTCTATTGCTTCAGGCAAGTCAGATATTTTAGATTCGATTGTGATTATTTCAGATAAGTTAAGAGTTTTTAAAATATTTGTTATGGATGAACATGCTAAAAGTTCCTTAACCGTTAAATCGAACATTTCAATACTTTCGTCTAATTCATGCTGGTTTTCTTTTTGAACTATATTTTATGATCATTGTTGTAAATTTAAAATTTTGAAATAATATAACATAATATATAAATTTTTTACTTTGATTTCGTTTATTATAATTCTCAACGCAGTTTTGACAAAGATTAATAAAATTTTGATTGTTTGGAATTATAACTTGTGTTGTATTTTTTTTAATCCAGTCAACAAATTCTTGATCGTATCGAACTTTTTTTTTATTAGCACCTGCTTGTGAAAAGTACTTATTATGAAAGCTTATCTTATATTCGAAGCCTTTTTTATGTTTTTTATTAAGATTTATTTGTTGGCAAGAACAATCTTTGCTATAAGTTTCCATACAGACTAAACAAACTAAACAAACTGGACAAGCGTTCAAGCGAAAACTTAAATGTATTGATATTGTAAATAATATCGCTATGTTTTAAAAAATTTTATTGTTATTATTTATTATTAATAATCACAAATCAGAAGCTTATCACTGCCGAATCAAAGACTTATCGAATCAGCAAAATATTTGGTTGCTCAATTTTGCAGATTTTTCGGAATTTATGAAAACAGCTATAAGCCACATATCTAAAGTTCTAAAAAACTGTATTTACTTTAATTACTAACACTAAATTATTAAATCATGTAATGTATATAGAATACTAAATACTACAGAGTTTTATACAATATCCGATAATTTGAAACATTTGGTAAAAAATTAACTGATCATTTGATTACGGCTATTTTAATAACCAGATAGCTGTGTGATGCCATCGTGTGAAACCAGGAACAGAAGCTCGGATAGTGGTTAAATTTGAATGAATAATATGATGATAAAGAAACAAATAGTTTCTTATTAATTCAATTGGCCATATGAAAAAAAGGTAATTCATCTAATCTTTGTTATCTTTTAGTTGTGATTATTTATATAAACAGTTAACAAGTTTTATTGATTTTATAATGCCAACAGAGATTAGATTTTTGATTTATTTTGCTATGTATTGATGTGTTGACACAATAATACAGTAAAACCTCCACAAGTGCAACCTCTATAAGTGCACACCCTTTCTAAATGCTCATGTTCTGGCTCAAATATATACATGCCTCTAGAAATGCACTTTTTTTTATTGATCTCTAAGTGTATGTTGTTAAAGCCTGGACCCAAGTGCATACACTTATAGAGGTTTTACTATATTATTTAATGATTTGTTAAGCTGTGCGGAATTGAAGGTTTTATACAACAGGAATAGATAAAGTTAATCACATTGCATTTAATTTTAATTTTACCATGCATGATTGTTTATTTACCTCAGCATTAAATTATCAAACTAAAAGAAGAATAGATCATTTTATAGTACAATAATCTTAACACGTTATATATAATATAGTTGTGCAGCATGTGATGCCGTGCAGGACCAGTACTATTATATGTACAAGTAAAATTCAAAATATATAAGATAGTTGTACAATGTTGTTACTTTAAAACTATGAATAAAATATAATAGGATATGTTTAATTTAACCACCATCTGGTAATATACGAGTCTTTGCCTTTGTAGATTTTATAAATAAAAATTAAAATTTCTAGCCATCTAGTAATTCAATTAAAATAACCTTTTTTTACTTTGTAAAACTTAGTAAATTGTACAAAATAAACAAATATATACATTTGAATTAAATTATTATATGGATACCAGTGAATTGAAAATTTTCAGTATAATAGTATGTATATATTACAAACTTTAATTCTATTAAAATAAATTAATATTTACAAACATATTTAGATATTAAATTAATTATAATTTATACAATTTATTTGAATCACATATAATTATTTGTAAAGTAACAAGTGAAATCTTAAAGATATATATATTAAATATATCTAGCAACATAATATTTGATAATTATAATTAGACAAGAATATATTAAAGAGCTTCAACTTAAATCTATTAAATATAAAAGTATAATCAAGTAGATTATTTTAATAGATTAGATAATATTTGAAAAAATAAAGATGAATTTTAGCAATCTGGTTAGAAGGTATATATACAAATAATTTTTGAAGTTGGATACAAAAAATACAAACAATTACATATGTTACTTTTTCTTTGATATATTATTATGAAATAGGTTATTCTTTGAATAATTAATAATTTTCAAGAAGAAAGTAATAATATGGATTATAGAAATGTTAAATTTTTGAAGTCAACAAATTGGTTTAATGTTTTTTGATTTTGTACAAATATGGCATATTTCTTTGGATAACTCGGAACTTATAAAAAGTATTTAGAATTTTGAAGAAAAGTTTACTTATTTTATACAAATGTGGTTAAATCAGGTTAGAATTTCTAATTGTATGTAATCAAAAACTGATAAATCTTTGATTATTATATCAGCTTCAAATAATATTTATTTGTTTACATTTTTATTTTTATTTATATTACATTTTTATTTTATTTTCTAAATTAACAAAATCTTTTTTTATAGCAAACAAAACTACATTAAACACTTTTTCAATAAGTATTACTAGTTTGACACAAGTAGTAAATGAAGTGAAATCTATTTTAACTGCTTCTGATACTAGAAATCAATTTAAAACAACAAAAAATTCTATTGACTACTTTTGAACAAAATTAGAATAAATTTACAACTTTAATGTAACATATTAGCAATGAAAATGGAATTAAAATACAATGTATTGGAGAAACATTAACATTCATAACAACCATATTAGAAAATCTATCAACATTAACTTCAGTACTTTAAACTTCTATGGATAGTATATTACCCTATATTCAAAATTGTGATGATAGCATTAATATTTTAAACACTACTAATAATTCTCCACGTGCTATTACCACAGCAAATCCTATACTTACTGCAAAGATTTATGACTAAATACATTATTTTAATGGATTTGATGATATTGAATCTCAAGCATCTAATGATCATTACGTATATGACGTTGATCTTGGTCCCAAAAATTGGAAAAATAAAAAAATCACCCAAAATTATGTGGATCTTTTTATTAAAGTGTTTGATATTCAATTCGAAGAAACACGTATGTTTTCACCCATTTTCAAAAGCTTTTTCATGGTTTAAGGTGTTCTCAAGCATCAACCTAGATGCGAATTCATAGTGATCGAAATAGTACACAAGTATTATGACGTAATTTTTAGCTATTGTCATAACATTTTGGATAAAAGTCAATAATGATATCATTGAGATATGCGGTTTTCTAATAATTGTAGTGATGCTCAATTGAAACGATGGATCAAAATAAAGATCTCAATCACTGCCTGAGATGATTTTAAATAGTTTAACGAAAATTTTACAAAAAATGTATGTCGATTACAAAAATGCATAATAAAAAGTAAGAACCACTTGAACAATACTTAATACATTTTAAGTTTTATAAAGTTTTGATAGGTCAGCGCAGAAAAAATGGAGATTCGGGGAAAAATGTTTTTTTAACTGAAATGATAACTCACTGTTCATTCTTACTATTTAAAATTTTTTTTTCACCCAATAAAATACGTGCTTCCAAGGAAATTTTATAAGTCTTTATTTTCAAGAGAATAAAATTTGCTGAGGCCTACATTTACAAGTTTGTAATTTTAAATAATACCCAACTCTATTTTAAATTAACACGAACATTTGAAATATTTTAAAATCATTTTATTGATACTGTTACAATACGGCAAATAAATAAAATGCTACTGCAAATTGTTAATTAATAGTTTTTTTTTGTACTCAAGTTTTCAAAAGCCATTTTCCCGAAAGAAAAAAGAATTAGTCAGTATTATGTTCTTTCGGTAAAATAGCTTTCAGAAATCGTACAGTAACCCTGAAACAATATTTTAATAGGAGCTAGTTTGCTAATTAGTAATGCTGAAAATAAATTTTATTGAACCATCTGATATTCGTTATGAAATATGAAAACGATGATTCAGAATTACCAAATAATGATGTTATTTCCCAAAATGAAGAAGAAACTGTCAAGAAATTCAACAGAATACTACGGCAAAATTGGAAAACAACTCAACAAATAATGAAATAAAAACCCTTCCGCGAACTTTTCCAATATTTTTTATTTGAAAGCATAGTAACAATCGATCATACACTTACAAAAAACAAACCAAAGTAAAACAAAGCAAAAAAAAAAATTAATACATATTTTGTTTTCTGATTTTCGTATAGCAGTATGATTAAAAAAAGTAGGTATAATAAGCGAAAATTTATTTAACCGTTCACACGTAAAAAAAAAATTGAAAGTGCTAAAACCCAAAAGAGCAAAGCGTATTGTTAAACAGCGAATTAATTATTTTTTTAATCAATGTAACCACCCTGATCGATTACCGGTAGATATTCATCGAAAGAGCTAATTTTATTCACCGGTAGATATTCATCGAAAGAGCTAATTTTAATCACCGGTAGATATTCATCGAAAGAGCTAATTTTAATCACCGGTCACGTCTATTTAATTTTCTGATTCGGAAT
Source organism: Dentiscutata erythropus (assembly GCA_910591965.1). NCBI lineage: Eukaryota > Fungi > Glomeromycota > Glomeromycetes > Diversisporales > Gigasporaceae > Dentiscutata > Dentiscutata erythropus. The sequence goes on along the minus strand of CAJVPY010006862.1, from coordinate 1,059 downwards.
TTTAAAAATTATTTATCATATTAATGATTTTTAGTTACCGGTATAGATGAAAATGCACAGAGATAAAGTAAGACCGAACAATAAAAGAGCAATGACGGATTGTAAAACGGATTGTAAATTTAGAGGTATATGATTTTTTTTTACTCGATAAGTATTATTTATACGGGTTAAAACCGCAATACGTATTGCAAGGTTTCTGATTTCAAATTAGATTAGTGATGTATTTATTTCGAAATCTGTGTTTCATTTGTGAGCTTATTTAATACTTTTTATTTCGTGAATTTTCTTTCAAGACTTGTTATATATTTTTATATTTCTGATCGATATTAAAAACAAATAGTATTTTAGATTTATTAATAGAAAAAAATTCTAATATAATATTCACGAAAAAGAAATCGATAAAACTATTAAAGCAATTGAATTAGATAGATGTCTTACAATTCTCAAGTTCTCTTCTTTAGTGATGTTTTTTGGGGGGTATATTAAATATTAATAATTCTAAAATAAATAAGTTCTTTATTAATTTATTACGATAGTATCATATGATAACAATACATCATCAAATCTCCAGATAATTCCTATTTCATTTTCTAATTTAAAATTTCAAACCAGAATAGACCATTTTGTACGCCCACTTATTTTCGAATTATGTTAATTTATGCAATTCGAATCCGTGTAATACTGTAATACGGATTTCACAAGATCAAATCCGTATTCGAACAGTTCGATCGACCATTCACAGTTATTTGCATATATTGTCGTCTATCCACTGTACGTACTTTCACAGCTATTTTACATATTTTAAACAGTTTGTATGGATTTAACAGCTTGAACATTGATCACTTTGAATTGATTGAATTAAATATAAAAAATTTTACTATTGAAAATTAAGCCTCTTAAATTAATTATTACAACATGACGATAATGCAATGTTTGAGTTATTAAATTAGTCCAACAAAAACAATAAATAAAGTTTTAATTCAATTAACCAACTTGGATTTAAGCAATTATAAATAAACATTTTATATTAAAAAATGAATCAAAATGCTGAAGAACTTT
>CAJVPY010006861.1:0-10176 GCA_910591965.1 Dentiscutata erythropus | reverse complement strand
GATTGGTTAGTTTGATTAAACTGACCAATCAGATTCGTTATTGAGTCCATTGAGGTAGGTGCTTGAGAACACCCTAAATCTTCATAAAAATTGCAAAATTATATAGTTTTAGCCTTTCTTCACTAATAAAATTACAAGTATAGCTAAAGTAACATCTTATTCAATTTCCGATACGCACGCTCAGATCCCACAAAAGTTATAAGGGAAGTGTCATTTATCACCTGATTTTTTTTGGAGGGGGGTCCCTACCAAAATATCATGTACGTATGTACACATACTTTCGGAATTTCAATTCATTTATCATGTGGGGGGGGGTAATATTTACTATTTAAAAAAATCAGGTGATAAATGACACTTCCCTAATTATCTTTTAATAGAACAGCCAATTAATTTAAATCGTCGTAGAATATTAAACATATGTTTGATTTTATTAGATGGTCGACCGACCATCTCAACGTGTTGTCGTTTTGCTGGTGTTATAAGAACGTTGATTATTGGACACACTTTGTATTTATAATGGCATTCTAACTATTTGAAAAAAAACTCATTTAATTAACAAAGATTCTGTGGTTCGCACCCGGATCTAATTCATGGTGGGTCTACTATTTTGGGAGATCTTGTATATGAACTTTTACGGTAGTAAGATCTCTCAGGAAAATTTTTTGTTAGTGCACAAAACGAAATAAGCGATTTTTGACAAAAGAGACGTTTGTTTTGAATTTCTTGATCGTGTTATACTAGATTACGATCTTTTATTGGTCATTAATCAAGAACTGGTGTAACACTAACGCACTTTATTGTTATAAAATGAATTCGTCTCTCACATTCATTATTATTTACATTTCTCCTCTAAAGAAACTTTGGAATATGTCAACGAACAGCTGTTGATTGGAACAATAGAAGTTCAAAGTACAGTCAACTCTCCATATTCTATTAAAAATGTTCATTAAGGACTTTTATGTGCAAAAATTTTTAAAAATTCAGTTCTTAAGAATTATTTGTTCAGTTCTCGCAGAGTTTATTAAGGGTTCAGTTTATTCAGGTTCAGTTTAGAGAGAGTTGACTACTGTATATACAATTCATCAGCGAGCGGCTGTTGATTGGGAATCAAGGCCACTCCAAATTGATTCTTCGTTTAACATAGTATTAAGTAGCCCATAAGAGTGGGGGTAAAGATGCTGGTAAAATAAAATTGGAATGGTGAAATAATTTCACTGACATCTCTAGAGAGGGCATAAAGAATACACAAATTAAAAAAAAAAATACAGCAATTCTATTGTCTATTGGTTATAAAAAAATATAAAAATATAAAAAAGCTAATACTGCAATTTGATTGGTTAATGCAATGTGTATTTTTTGAAAAATAGCTTTGATATATTTGTTTGTAATACGATAAACAAATTTTATGATTATTGTGCTTTGATAGATTTGTTTGTAATACAGTAATACGATAAACAAGTTTATGATTATTTTGGATAAGCTTTTCATACAGTGATAGGATTATTTACATGTGAATACATATAAGTTACGCTGGTAATTATGTCAATGATGATGATAATACTTCTTTCTCATTTTTTAAGTGTTTCATTCAAGAGAAAACATGCGATGGCCGTTGGTTTTTACGCAAAGATAACTTGAAAATGCAATGTATCATGAACGAAGAACTGGTATATATGAATAATTAGACTATTTTTGTGTTTGTGACTAATAAATAGTATAATTTAAAATTTATCATTCTTAAAGCTAAGAAACAACGATCTATATTAAAATTTTCATAAATTTAGCTAGAATGATCTTTAGTCAATCAAATATACAAATAAAAGTATTGATACCTTTTTTTTTTTTGTGAATACTCCGGAGTATCTGGTGTAACTACTGAGCCAAACCTAAAACATAAATTCGGGATGGGTTTGAACACAATCAAACTAACTTGCACTATTTAATGACCCTGTTCAGATAATTTCAGAATATAAAAATTTTGTGGCGGTTTAGAGAACCACTTTTGTATTTAATGAATTAATAGTAAATAAGAAAATTTTAATAAATATCAAAAAAAAAGTTGATTTTTAAGAAAAACATCTCGGTTAGTATAGTGGTTAGTATCCCCGCCTGTCATGAGACGGTCCGCGGGAGACCGGGGTTCAATTCCCCGACCGAGAGAAATTGTCTTTTTTTTTTTTTCTTTCTTTCCCGCGCACACGCAACTCCGAAACTTTTTATTGATAAACCATGAATTAAAAGTTTTAAAAGATCTTTATTATATAAACCGAATAACGTTAATAATATATCACTTGCAACTTATACGCGAGACGAAATGGATCCATATTCTTCTCGTCAGCCTACTAAACAGTTACCGCCTTCTGTTCCCGCAGCCCCTCAGACGTTTCGAGTGAAGGTTGGCAGATCTCCTAGTGAAGCACTTGCTTTGAAAAATTTTTTGGTCGTCAGCCCGAGAGATTTCCATCCTTCTGTTCGATATGTCATTGTTGAAGATCAGTTCGTTTTTACTATAAAGTATCTGTCAGAGATCGTATAGAACCTCTTAATTATGCATATTCGCATTCTGTCTATATCTGATCTGTTTAATTTAATGCATGCGGAAAACCATTGCATTTGGATTTTACTGAATATTTGTATAAGCAAATTGTTTTTCTGTAAGATAAAGGCAGAAATGAATATGAATCTTTAGAAATTACACTTCTTTTTTCAAAATTTAAATAATATTTAAATTCAGCATAAATTTTCATATAGAGCAGAGGAAAACCAACCTCCACGTCAAATCGGAACTTCAATGGTACATCGACGTTGGGCTTCTCTTTCTTTGGGTCAAGAGGTTTCTATTGCGCCATATGATCCTAGTTTCGAAAGTCCCAATATTTATCTAGGAAGATTGGATTTAGAAGTTAGTTTTTTGAGAAAAACTACAGAGATCAAAGAACATTTTGATACTGAAGAGATGTCAAAAATATGTTTTGAGGTAATTTTTTTTCTATTTTATTTTTATAATAATTTATTAATTCGTTAATTTAATTAATTTATATATTTTTCTTTCGAACTATAGGCATTCAATAACCAAATATTTAGTGTTAATCAGGTACTTCATTCTTCAATAATTTTTGTCGATTGAGTTTTGATAGACTTAGAATTTTGACAAATAATAATTATTTTAGCAAATTGTATTTGATTTTCATGGGATAAATCTTCAAATTGTTGTTAAAGGTTTAAGTGTAGTTGACATTGCAGATTTACAAAGAGGATTGGTTGGAGATGAGAATGCTAATTATCAGGGTGATTATATTATATATTAAGTAGTTTAATGTTAGCTATTAAATGAACGATTAACAAAGACTTTTCATATTGAAACATCTAGGGTCACGTACTGCTACGCGTGGTATTTTAATGCAACAAACTACAATTCATTGGTTAAAGGCTTCTGATTCGTCAATAAGGTTAAAAGGTCCTTCTGCAAAGTAAGTTTAATTCGTAAAATTGTTTATATTTATGTTCTATAACAATTTCCACTTAATTATAAAGTCTTTTAGGGTGACTACTGCCATTATTCAACCTAATTTTAAATTCGAAGATATGGGAATAGGTGGTCTAGACTCTGAATTTAGTGCTATCTTTCGACGAGCATTCGCTTCACGAATATTTCCACCTAGTTTAGTTGAAAAAATTGGCATTCAGCACGTAAAAGGTTTGTTAATTTTTGTTGTAAGCTAATGAGCAATATTGCTCACCTTTTAGTGAATTAATTTTATGTTAATTTAATTAGGTATTCTTTTGTTTGGACCGCCTGGAACGGGTAAAACGTTGATGGCACGACAAATCGGAAAAATGCTCAATGCTCGTGAACCAAAGATAGTTAGTGGTCCTGAAATATTAAATAAATATGTTGGTCAATCCGAAGAAAATATTCGTAAATTATTTGCAGAAGCTGAAAAAGAATACAAAGAGAAAGGTGATGAATCGGGCTTGCATATTATTATATTTGATGAAATAGATGCAATTTGCAAACAACGTGGTGGCAGAAGCGATTCAACTGGAGTGGGTGATAGTATAGTTAACCAGTTATTATCCAAGGTTTGTTGCATTTCGCAGTATTTTTTTGATGGTGATGAAGTTCGTGCTTTAACTCTTTTTTATACTTTATTCAGATGGACGGTGTAGAGCAGTTGAATAATATTCTCATAATCGGTATGACTAACAGACATGACCTTATTGATGAAGCGTTGTTACGTCCTGGTAAGTTTTAGGCTCTTAAAGTTAATTGATTATTATCATTTCTATGTCTCGTGATAAGTGATGTAATCAAAATTTTACGCTTCAAACAGGTCGGTTAGAAGTTCATATGGAAATTGGATTGCCAGATGAACGTGGTAGACTCCAAATCTTGAAAATTCATACGGCAAAGGTGGGTGCACATTCAATCTTAATAATTTCATGAGTGATTTGTATTATTAATCATATATTCATATTATCAATAAGAAAGATGAAACAAAATGATATAATGGATCCGGATGTTGATTTAGATGAACTTGCCAGCTTAACAAAAAACTTTAGTGGTGCAGAGATAAATGGACTTGTAAAGAGTGCTAGTTCATTTGCGTTTAATAGGCATGTTAAGGTGGGAACACTTGCTGGTGTAGCTACTGATATGAACGACATGAAGATCAATAAGGAGGACTTTTTATGTGCATTAGATGAAGTTCATCCCGCCTTTGGTGTGAATGAAGAAGAACTTCAACAATGTGTCCAAAATCAGATTATTCCATTTGCTTCTAATGTAGAAGTAAGAGAGTATAATGTTTCTATATTCCTACATCTATTATGCCTATGTGTATTTATTCTTTTTATATTTCTATATAGAGAATTTTATCAGATGGACAATTATTTATAGAACAAGTTCGAAAAAGTTCACGAACACCTCTTGTTAGTGTTCTCTTACATGGTATTTAATCATTTTTTGTTTATATTTGTACGGGCTTATGACATTAGCATCCAGTTAATTGACACTTTGTAATCCGTTTTAAAAGGTCCTCCTGGTAGTGGTAAAACGGCATTGGCAGCAACTATGGCAATGTCATCAGAATTCCCATTCATCAAATTAATTTCGCCCGAAACTATGGTAGGATATGCAGAATTGGCAAAAATAGCCATCATTAGCAAGGTTTGTTTTTGACTAATTTAATATTTCTGGTATTATTCAATTTTTTTGTTTAGTTTATTATTAAAGCGTTTAACCATTATTTAAAAGGTTTTCAATGACTCTTATAAGTCACCTTTAAGTGTAATTGTTATTGATAACATTGAGAGAATCCTTGGTATGTTTTTGTCAAATAGTTTAATCTATCAATATTAGATTGATCCCAATGATTTTCGTAGATATTTCCTGTGTATTTGGTTACGACGTAAAATAGTCTTGAAAATTATTAGGATCACTCTATTAAAGCATTAACAATGTTTAGCAATTCCCTGCATCTCATTAAATATTTAATTACACCTTTATTTTTTATAGATTGGGTTCCAATTGGCCCTCGATTTTCGAATTCTATCTTGCAGACATTATTGGTTTTGCTCAAGAAACGACCACCTAAAGTAATATGTCTAACATAACCGTTTTTTTTTTTTTTTTGTAATCGTACACGTTTAACTTGTGTACTATAGTATTGCATCTGAAAACTCAATATCTTTAATAATTTTTCTTAATGCAGGATCGTCGTCTTTTAATTCTAGCTACCACAAATGAAAAATCTGTTTTGGACGATATGAATATGTCTGATTGTTTTAATTCCGAGATTTATGTTCCAAATATTACTGAATTGAGTTCGGTTGATGTTGTTCTGAAAGAGTTAGCGTTGTTTAGCGACGAAGAGAGAAATCAGGCCCTTAATGCTTTGAAACAAGGTGGAGTAGAATTGAGAATTGGTATTAAAAAGCTTTTGACTATAATAGAGATGAGCCGTCAAGATGTAGATAAAGTCGATAAGTTTATTAGCACCATATTGAGTATGGCACCATACAAAGTAGAACCAAATACATTATATATGCCTGATAAGTCTGAAATTCCAGACCCGACGTCCCTATATAAACTTTATGAATGAAGTTGAGGACATGGTATGTATTAATTGTGTTTCACGGTTAATACCAGGAAGTATATATTTTTTTTTACTAATTTTAAATTGTCTTTTATAGATTCATTAGATTTCGATTAAAATTGATTTATTATTAAATTAAATTCGGTTGAAGCGTGGTGTATATTTGGTTTTCTAATACCTAGTATATATAAATTAAACCATTATATATATATATTATATATATATAGAGTATTTTTATAACATACCTTGAATACAGTAAATAGTTTAAACATATTAATCATAGAGATGTTTAGCAGATCCGAATTATAATTGTTAGACGGCCTATTTTCTTACCATGTCGAACCGTTTTCTATTATAGTTCCGACATTTTTAACAGTTTCTAAAATTCCTTATATTAGAATTTTTAATTGTCTAGTTTTGACATTCATTAATGAAACCTCTGGGTTTCGTAACCCAAATTGATTTCGAATCCGAGTTCCGATCTATTATGTATATGCTGCCAAATCCCCAAATCGACAAATTATTGCGGCAGCCGACATCAGAAACTTGTCGGTTCGGCTATTAGGCAATTTTTTCAGTTGACTTAGGAATAATGAAAATAGCTGTAAACACGGGTTCTTCCGATCGGATTTTAAAGAAATAGGATACAAATCGGGATGCCGATAGCTCTATAGGAGATCTTTATCGCCTATAGAGCTAATATGTATTGAATACCCGATTTGTATCCTATTTCCGCCAAATATCAGTTTCAAATCAGGTTCATATCGGGATTACATTGGTGCCCGATTTGTCTTCATTCGACCCGTGTATAAATAATGTGAAAATTACGTAATGCCCTAACAGCTGCTAGCTAATCCTAAAATTTTTATTGTTCAATCTTTTTGAAGTAGATTAGCGCAACCAGAGTAATCACTGAACCAAAATTAAAAAAAAAAATAATTGGCTATTGAGTACAGTACACGGTTTAAAAAATAATTTAATTGTCACCTTCAGTGATAATCACCCAGTAGTGCGATTAACCATATTTTAGAAATTCTAATCACTAATCACCAATCACGCGAACAAGATTACAGCGATTTGAAACAGATAATATTTGTAAAGATCAGATCCGACGAATAATATATCTGGATATTCAGGGAATACCGGAATATCCGAATATTCATTTCATCGAGTTGAATATCCGGATATATACGATCCAATGAATATTCGGTGATAATATATCGATATAGTTTATTTAAAATTCCATTAATTTTATTATAACTTATACTATATTGATTAAATAACAAGAATATCACCGAATATCATTGAATTTAATCGGTGAATGCTAACATATTCAGATATTCAATAGTAAAAAATAGTAAAACGAATGTGTATTCTGATATCTGGGATATTCCCTGAATATCCGGATATATCATTGATCGGATCGGGTTTCTAATTCAATATAATTTATCCGGATATTCATTCAATTTTTCGACCGAAACAAATGAATATCCGGATATTTTTGAAAAGATCAGACCTCTAGTCGACCTAAATTTATTGACGCGGTTATAAATAACTTGAGTGATAAAAGAATTCACTTAAGATACGTACCGTTATAAACCCACCGAGTATCGTCAAAATCAGGTACATACGTACGCACATACGTACTGTCTACGTATACCTGGTACGTATTGGTACGTAATTATTGATCAGCTTGAATATTATTCTGATTAATTTGGAACTCGAGTTTTCAAGAGAAATAAAAAAAAAACAATTCTAAAGATTTATTTATCTACTTCATTTATATATTTGTTTCGGAGTATTTATTTTAGTCATTGTAAATATTGAATTAGTTACATCTAAATTAAACTATTTTTAAAACGTATTTACACTCAAGTTCGACTTTTTAAAAGTAAGACACAATTTGAATTCAATATCCGGTTTAAAATCTTCAAAGTTAACATAATACTTTTTTTTCTTTTTTATTTAAAAAATATAGAGTTAACCCTCAGCTTTATGTATATTTATACATGGATGACGAAATTATTTTCATCCGGAGATTTTCTAAATTTAATAATATTGCTTGCCGAAATTAATTTCTGCTAACGGACTCTCTTCATTCGTTTTATTTTATTTTTTTTTATTTAAACGCGTTTTTTTTTTTAATTCGATGAATAAAATTTGATATAGATACTAGAAATTAAGAACGATTTTATTGGCGAAGTAAAATGCAATATATATATAACTGGATACAAACTGGATTTAAGAAAATATCAACCTGATATCCATCAAAATATATCCATTTTAGACAAACTAAATTATTTACGTTTTAGGCAGTCAAAGTAATTTTGCCAATTTCAGAACTTAGATTACGTCAATAGCAAAATAATTTCGCTATCCATGTGTAGTTTTATGAGTTTTAATTCGTGTATTATTAGTTAGACCTTATATTTAATATATATTTTCTTAAAGCTTTTTCGGCCTTTGTAATAAAAAAGTAATGAATTTTGTTATTATATTTAATATCAAATTTAAAGTATATAATAAAAACTTCTAGAAAAATGATAGTTTTTTTTTTTTTTAAGAACTGTTTAGAGAATTTCGTATAATAATTACTAAGAGAGTGCCGTTTATTACGTAATTTCTTTTGCCAGTCTTGAGTGATCAAATTGGCAAAGATCTATATACATCATATAGATGTAATAGACTACTAATCCTCCTCTCTTAAATTACTGTACGTAATAAACGGCACTCCTCTAACCATAATTATCGGTGAATAAATTTAACGTTAATTTTCATTTAACCCAAAAAATTCATTCATTTGAGAACGCCGCGAGGGAATTCAATCTCACGTGATAATATATCAGTTTCGGCTCAGGTTTTCAGCAATTCGTTTATGACTTTGATACAAGAAACATTAACTATAAATTGCTATGTATATTATACATTGTGCGTCATTTGCATCAGATTAAATCATTGTAATTCCACTAATACTTAAACTCCGCACTTAAATTCTGATCTGACGCAAATTTTAATCTGATGCACGTCATTTATTTAAATTAAAAATTGTTAATCGACTTTTTTAGTTGTTAAGGACTATTTTTGATATCGATAACTGATTTCGACTCAGTAACTTATCGATCGATTCAGTCATTGAAAAAATTTCAGGTGTCCAGAATTTATGAAAACAGCTATAATCAGTAAAATTCGGAAATTCTGGTCATTCCCCCGGTTTAAAACAAACGTTTTCGGAAACTCATTTTATCATTGATTAAAACAAATGATTATAATTTATTACAGTTTGCACCCTGCGATTTTCAAATCAATTATAATATTTAATTCATCGGGTGTGATTTCACATGACATTATGTCAAAATTCTCTAATTACTTCGTTTACCTTCGTTAAATGGATTTATAATTTTCATTCCAATTAAAAGCTGAAACGTGGCCTCTAAATTCTTTCTGATTTACCGAATACAATCAATGAAAATAGATCATGTGATCTTGCGACTTTCGCGTTACACGGGATTTTACGAACTAATTAGTCGATCGCGACAAATACTGAAATAAAATCCGCTTAAAAACAATACATTATTTTTTTTAAACTGTACTAGCTGTAATGTACACATTTAACTGTCCTACGAAAAAAATGCATTTTAAACCAATTAATTTTTAAAGCTGTTAAAGCCGGTACAGGAGATAATGTAGATCGAGTGATACAAGTCACACTGTAACCAGTTAGAGATTCTTGTACGACATATATATAAATTAATATAAACTATTGTAGAAAACATATACACACATATATACAGTATATATTTTTTTTTTCCCCAGAAAAAAACCAGATAGATAAATGATGTTGTCTTGGCCAAATTCTTCAAAAAGTCAAGGGAATCACTTTCAAATTGGAATAAACTCTTCAGACGGTGTTAACCATCTGGTTTGCCCTGTTTTTATTTAATTTAATTATCATTTTCAAACTTTGTATTTATCTACCGTTTTTTTTTTTTTTTCTTTTTTTTTTTTTTTTTTTTTTTTTTTTTTTTTTTTTTTTTTTTTTTAAAAATTTTATGTTATTCCTCGTTTCATATTTTTTTTC
>CAJVPY010006860.1:0-10176 GCA_910591965.1 Dentiscutata erythropus | reverse complement strand
GGCAACCAAAAGTTGTACGTGTGACTAGTTGTACTCTCGTTATACTGATGTAATATGTAAGCCAGTCTTTGGACGGCTCACCCATTTGAACTAATAAAGTGCCAGGGGCCTAAGTGGTCACCTCAATATTAAAAAAAAATAAATAAAAAAAAATAAGAATATTCCACTATCCAATAATCTGGAGGTATCCAGCATTGGAGTAACCAAACTTTATGGAATATGTTGACCAATGGTGAAATAAATAGGAGTTGATATGACTATATTGTGCTTAGACTTAGTATATCTCACCTGGGTGGTTAATTTGGAAATTGGAAACTATAACACCACAGAAGAAGGGACCTGGAATATTTGCAGTAAGAAAAAACTAATTAGAAAAGTTGTAGCTTGAAATACAGATTGGGTTATGGTAACACCTCAAAAGGTGGCTTAACAGATACTAGTTAGAAATAATTTGCTAATAATGTACTGAAATTCAATATAAAAATAATGCATATGCATTCCACTAACTGAGTAATAAAGAGGCAGTGCTGTTAAAAAAATAAAAATAAAATAATCTGAACTTTTTTTTTTGTAGAGCAAAAATCTATTTAAAAAACAAATAGATAACAATCAAGTTATTATAATATTAATAATGATAGCATATTGCTGTGCAAGACTAGTACATATAATATATAAATTTCAAAATATACAAGAGACTCACAGATGAAAAAAATTTCAAAATTTATTGATTCAACTAAATCTAAATTAAAAAATATTAATATTGAATTAGATGAATCAGAATTACTATGATTTACTATAAAAAATTCTATTACAACTTATACACTATCTTAATAACCACAACATATGGCCAAAATTGTTTAGCTTGTATCTTAATTATTATGATTTCTAGATAACTGAGGTTTAGCTAATTGTATTAGAATTATTATAATTTCTATGTAAATAAGATTAACTTAGTTTGTATCAGAATTCATTTAAATTATTGTAATTTCTACTATAAAAAATTTGGTTACAGAACTTACTTACCATTTTGTTATTATATGATTGTTTTAGTTTGTATAGATATTATAATTATAATTCTTATATAATCAAGAGTCATTATGATTTCTATATAATTAAGGTTGAGTTAGTTCATATTTGAATTATAGTGATTTCTATCATAAAAAATTTTGTAGAGCTTACTTACAGCTTGCATGAGAATATCTTTATTTCTGTGTAATTAAGGTTAGATAGTTCATATTAAAATTGTATAATATCTACTAAAAATAATTCTTTCATAGATCTTTCTATTCTAGTAATTACATAGATAGTTATAGTTAAGTCTGTTGTATCAGAATTATTGTTGCAAAAAATCCTGTTACTAAACATACTTACTATTTTATAGACTATATTATGTAGTTAAGATTATATTAATTTGTATTAAATTATAGTTATTTTAATAAATCCTGTTACAGAACTTACTATCTAATACAAAACACATAGTAGTTAAAGTTAGATTAGTATAGTATTAAAATTGGCATAATTTCTACAAAAAAGATTCTTATAGAACCTGCTTGATATTCTGATAACTGCAGTTGTAGTTAAAATTAAGTTAGTTTGCAACCAAATTATTATAATGATTAAGTAAAATTATAATTGTAAAAATTATATTATTGAACTTACTTGCTATTCTGATAACTACAATATATAGTTAAAATTATCTTAATTTCTATATAGTTAATACTAAGTTAGTTTGTATTGAAATTTTTATAGTTATTGCAATTACTATAAAAATTTATAGAGCTTACACTATTCCAATAACACACAGCATATAGTTGAGTTTTATTTAATAAATATTGATTTTAAAATGAGTGTTGCAAAAAATTTTATTACAAACTTCACTTACTCATATAATTATAGAATATGCCATTGTAGTTTATATTAGTAATAGCAAAAAGATGAATTAATTTTACAGGTCGAATGAAGCCAAATCGGAAACTGTATAGCCAGATAAAAACTGGAGACATATCGGGTTTCGATATGTTTCCGGTTTTTTATTTTTTAAATCAGATACATATTGAGTACCCAATATAACTATGGAATTTAACTAAAAGTATACTAATACTCCCTAACATTATTGGGGAATATCTGGTAATAAATCAGTCAACCCTATGTAGCTACTGGTTAACCCAAATTGTCTCTGAATTTTATCTGATAAATATACAGACAATAAAGACAAACCGGTTAAATATATTAAAATGATCGGGCATTTCTATAAAGCTACCAGTTAACCCTATTTGTTCCTGAATTTACAGGTCAAATAAAGCCATATCAGGTCATATCGGGTACTGTATGACCGAATAAAAACTAGAGACAAATCGGGTTTTGATATATCACCAGTTTTTTAATTTTAAATCATAGTTATATCAGATGCCCGATGTGGCTATGATTTAACTTAATATAACCTGATAAATATTTTATTATTTCTGGGACATCTATAAAAAATTAGCCAAAAAAAATTTTTGACCGGTAATTTTTTGGCATGATCGGTATATAAAAATATATTTTTGAATTTATTCAATTTTAATTTACTGTAATATTGATATAATATCTTCGTTATAAATTAAATATATTTTTGAATTCGTTTAATTTTATTTATTGTAATATTGATATAATATCTATATACGTCTAAATTACATTTTCAATTTTACATACAAATAATTTTATTATTATAATATCAACATTATTAAAATTTCATTTGAACACTTGCCCAATATGTTTAGTGTGTTTAACTTGTAAGCTTTTATAGTAAATATATCACATGAATAAGTGCTAATATTAAAGTTAAATACAATCAAGATTGGACTAAAAATTCAACTAAAGTCGAAATTCTAAAAGACCAAGGCTTAATTAATATTTGTCAAAAATGTGGTAAAAATTATGCTCAACACAATCAAAGTGAAACAGTAGATCTAACAATTAAAGAATCTTTATCTTCCATAACAAATACTTTTAAATTATTTGACTTGTCTGAAATGAATGCAACTGATTCAGAAATTAATAGTGAAAAAGATCTAAATTGGATATTATTAATATGAAAAAGCCTGAATCAGAGCTATTAATATGAAAGAGCCTTCTATAAAATTTTTAAAGGTTTATAAAATAAAATTATATATAAATAATGAAATATTATCTTTTTGTGCGTATATCTAAGTCTGTATATAAGTTGGTATGTAGCCCTCTAAATTTTTGTAAAACTAATGTTATGTTCCAACCAAAGTTTCATCTCAAATTTACTAGTCAGGTTTTTCTTTCATTAAAACTTGAAGATAATTTATATCATTCATGTATAAAGAACATGGTTTTTCTGAAAGCTATAGAAGTTCTTCAATACAACCATATCTTTGAAAATCCAACTTATAGAAGACCTGTTAACACCTAAGTGTTTTGCAATTTTTTGAGTTAAAAGGCCTTTTAAATTTTTTTCAATAATTTGCTAGCAAATGTGGTTTGAAAATATCATATTTTTTGAATTCAACAAGAGATATGCATAATTTTTTATTTATATTAGCTACCTGATTTTAATTACACATATATTACAGTATTATATCAATTTAGATTGATCTTTGTATAACATGAAAAATAATAAAATTACTATGGTAATACTGCTAACATAGAATCTAACTTAAGTGTAACTATGTCACCAGTTACATGAGATCTTATAAATATTTCTGCTTTTTTTTTTATTGAATTTTTTTGTTAAGAGTATTAATATTTTCTTTTAGTTTCTTTTTCTTTGTTAGAGTCATCATTGAAGTTGTCCATTCCGGTGCTTTGTCATTTAAGTCGTTCTTTCTTTATTGTCGTTATGTAGTTTTTCGGTCCTTTATATTTTGATTTTGTCAAGTTTTTTTTTTTGTTTGAATTTTTTTGTTAGAGTATTAATATTTTTTTTTAGTTTCTTTTTCTTTGTTAGAGCCGTTATTGGAGTTATCCATTCTGGTGCTTTGTCGTTGGAGTTGTTCTTTCTTTATTGTTGTTGTAGTTTTTTTGTTTCGATTTGTTTCAAGTTTTTTTTTTCATTTGAATTTTTTTTGTTAGAGTATTAATATTTTCTTTTAGTTTCTTTTTTTTTGTTAGAGCCATCGTTGAAGTTGTCCATTCTGGTGTTTCATCATTGGAGTTATTCTTTCTTCATTGTCATCGCGTAGTTTTTTCAGTCCTTCACATTTTGATTTTGTCAAGTTTTTTTTTTGTTGAATTTTTTTTGTTAGAGTACAGGATTTTTCAACCTATTTCATTTTTTAACCAATCAAATTCGTTTAAATACTAATCAAATTCGTGTTTTAATTAAATTAGTATATTTTGATCTATTATTGATAACTCGTTATCTAGTAATTCAAATTTGATAAAATTGGTACCATTCGAATCCTCTCTATAAGAGGATTCGAATGGTACCAATTTTATCAAATTTAGACCACTAGATAACGAGTTATCAACGATAGATCAAAATATACTAATTTGATTAAAACATGAATTTGATTAGTATTTAGACGAATTTGATTGGTTAAAAAACGAAATAGGTCGAAAAATCATGTATTAATATTTTCTTTTAGTTTCTTTTTCTTTGTTAAAGCCATTGTTGGAGTCATCCATTCTGGTACTTTGTCATTAAAGTTGTTCTTTCTTCATTGTTGTCACGTAGTTTTTTCATTTCGATTTTGGATTAAGTTTTTTTTTTGTTTGAATTTTTTTTGTTAGAGTATTAATATTTTCTTTTAGTTTCTTTTTCTTTGTTAGAGCCATCGTTGGAGTCATCTATTCTGGTGCTTCATCATTAGAGTTGTTCTTTCTTTATTATCGTTGCGTAGTTTTTTTGGTCCTTCACTTTTCGATTTTGTTTCAAGTTTTTTTTTTTGTTTGAATTTTTTTTTATTAGAGTATTAATATTTTTAGTCTTTTAGTTTCTTTTTCTTTGTCAAAACTCGTCATTGAAGTCGTCTATTCCGGTGTCGTTAAAATTGTCCAGTATGGTGCTTCTTTGCTGTTGTGGGTTTCATCCGTTTTCAATTCGTTTAAAGTTTTTTTAGGCTAAACTTTAATACTTTCAGTTTTTATATTCTTTTTCTTTGTCAGAATTCATCATTGGAGTCATCCAGTTTAGTTTTCTTTATTGCTGTCATGTAGTTTTTTGGTTATTTACATGTTTTATTTAGATTATTTTTCTTGATAGAGTTGTCTATTCCAGTGTTTTTTTTTTGTTGTTAGAGTAGTCTTTTGACGTTTTTTGATTTCTTTCTTTTTAATTATTAATTGTAGCTTTGTGTGTTATGTTAAAATATAATGTTTTTTATAATAAAAAAAAATTATAAATTACAATTACTGTTATTAGCAATTGGATACCTGATTGCTTTTGAATTAATTATTATAGATAACCAATTTTGTGCAATATTGGAAACAATAGAATACCTATCAGGCTATTTGAATACAAATTGGGATAACCGATAGGTATTGTAAAGCTTATTGATATATATCCGGGTTTCCTGTAATATAGTTATAAATAAGACACCAATTGAGTAACCAATATTAGTATGATTTGCACCATATATATTACCAAATGGTGCCCTATCTGTGCCAAAGATCTGTTTACAATCAGAGACAAATCGAACACTCTTAGGCAAGCTTTACAAGTAAACTAGCATATTTCTATAATACAAAAATAGGAGATCTATTGGGAACCTGATAGTTAACTAGTATAGAATCATTCAACCTGTGTTTGTATTAAAGTTATTGTAATTTCTATTATGAATTATTATAAAAAATTTTGTTACAAACTTACCTAACAGATAATCCATTTTAAGGTTGAGTTTGTATTAAAATTATTGTGGCTTTTATCAAAAATTACTGTAAAAAAATCTTGCTAGTTATTCTAATAATCACAATTTGTAGTTAAGGTTGTATTGAAATTTCTATAGATTCTATTATGAGTTACTGTTATAACCCTTACTATTCTGGCAATATACAGTATGTGACTCACTAATATATGCTATTAATATTATCCATATCTCAATCTAATTTCAATATTACAATGTATACATAATGACCAGAAGTTAATTTTTAAGTTTCAAAGTTGCAAAAATATATGTAATAATCAAAAGTTAATTTTTTTTAAAAAATAAATATATTAATCATTTACATTAATATGAATTATGATAACTATTATAAATATATTGCAATAATTACAGATTTAAATAGATCGATATCTAATATCATAATTCTTTCCAAAAATAAACAAATGAAAATTATTACTTAAATAAGACTTTTTTAAAGAATCAGAATAAGCAAGATCAAAAACTTATATTATTATCATCTTAAAATATATGATCATCTAGATTATGCTTTTGAATTTTTCATAAATTTAGTTTTTGAATATAAATTTAGAGCTATAAATAGTAATGGCTAACTAATACTTATCAAATTTGAATTAGCATTTTCCAAAACTGGATAAAGCATGTTAATATTTTAAATTTCTTATAATATATTATCTGTGACTATTTATATTATTTTATTTTTATACATGCAAAATGATTGGCAAAAATGTAAGAGAAACTCATAACAGATAATAATTTTATAATAAAAAGATAAGGTCAAATAGAACCAATTTGTTGGGATCATTATGTTTTCATATCAATTGGGCTAGATATTCAACCAAATTAAAGATCTTTTCTAATTTAATAATATTTACATAGAACAAAAATTTGTTATCATACTCCAGAATAGAGAAGCTGACAGTAAAGATGAGTTTGGTCCAGTCTTTAATAGTGATATTAACAAATTTTTTGATGTGGTCTGATTCTGGAGTTGTGAGCTCTTCTTGAATAAGAGTATTTTTGGGGTTTGCCTGTCTATAGAAGGGAGAATAATATCTTCAACTAGAAAAGAAGCTATCAGAAGCCATAGGTTTAGAGTGAGTTCTGGGCTTAAGTGAGCTTAGTAGGCCTTGCTTAATAGGATTTTTGCATAGAGTATTGTTATTAATTTGAAAAATATTAAACAAGTTTAAACAGTCCTTAAAACTGCTTTTGTAAGATGGTGAAAAAATTGCTTTTTGGTCTATTTTGGTGTTTTTTGCTTTTATCTCTTAAATGAGTTGACTTTTTCTAAAAAGGATATCATTTGCCCGTCTTTGCACTAGTCAGAATATGAACAATCGGGCATATGTCTTATTTTAAACTGATTTATGCCCGATTGATATTAAATTGTAAATTCGCCATATCGCCAATTGATGCAAAATGATGCAGCAACCCGATTTATGCAAGTTTATAAAATAGACAATCCCGATTAATGCCAATTGATGGCGCACATCGGCATGCAATAAGTTATTCAATTGTTCAATAAATTACCAAGGTGAGTACGAAGTTTAATTCAATTCGCCTTAACAACTGTGTTTTAAGAGAACGTATGATTAACCATAATCATTTCAATTGCTCAATAAATTATCAGGGTGATATAATTTTGCTTTTAACTGTAATTATTTAATCGTTTAAATAAAGTACCAGAGTGATTACAAAATTTAATTTAATTAACTTTAACGATTGTGTTTCAAGAAATAGATTAACTGCAATCATTCAATCATTCAAATAAATTACCAGGGTGAGAAGTTCAGTTCGATTCGTTTTAACAATTGTATTCCAAAAAAATATTAAACTGCAATTATTTGATCGTTCAAATAAATTACCAGAGTGAGTACAAAGTTTAATTGATCTGCTTTAATGATTGTGTTTCAAAATATTGATTAATCAATCATTCAAATAAATAACCAGCGTGAGTACAAAATTTAATTTGATTCGCTTTAACAATTGTGCTTCAAGAAAACATGTAATTAACTGTAATCGTTTAAACGTTCAAATAAATTATCAGTGAGTATGAAAATTCGATTTGCTCTAATGATTGTATTACAAGACATTTATTAATTGTAATCATTCAAATATTCAATAAATTACCAAAGTGAGTGTGAAGTTTAATTCTATTTACCTTAATAATTGTGTTTCAAGAGAACATGTGATTAACTGTAATTATTTAATTGTTCAAATAAATTACCAGGGTGGGTATAAAGTCACATTCAATTCGCTTTAATAATTGTGTTTCAAGATATTGATTAACTGTAATCATTCAATCATTCAAATAAATTACCAAAGTACAAAATTTAATTCGATTGTATTTCAAGAGAATGTGTGATTAACTGTAATCATTAAATTGTTTAAATAAATTATCAAAGCAAGTATGAAGTACAATTCAATTCGTTTTAACAATTGTGTTTCAAGACATTGATTAATTAATCGTTCAATAAATTACCAGGGTGAGTATGAAATTTAATTCGATTCGCTTTAACAATTGTGCTTAAAGAGAATGTGTGATTAACCATAATCATTTAATTGTTCAAATAAATTATCAGAGCGAGTATGAAGTATAATTCAATTCACTTTAATGATTGTGTTTCAAGACATTGATTAATCATAATTATTCAATCGTTCAATAAATTACCAAGGTGAGTACAAAATTTAATTCGATTCGCTTTAAGAATTGTGCTTCAAAATAACATGTAATTAATATAATCATTTAAATATTAAATAAATTACCAGGGTGATTATGAAGTTTAATTCAATTCACTCTAATGATTGTGTTACAAGAGATTGATTAACCGTAATTATTCAAAGGTTGAATAAATTACCAAAGTAAGTGTGAAGTTTAATTCTATTTACCTTAATAATTGTGTTTAAAGAGAACATACGATTGACTGTAATTATTTAATCGTTCAAATAAATTACCAGAGTAAGTATGAAATTTAATTCGATTCGCTTTAATGATTGTGTTTCAAGATATTGATTAACTGTAATCATTCAATCGTTCAAATAAATTACCAGAGTAAGTACGAAATTTAATTCGATTCGCCTTAATGATTGTATTTTAAGAAAACGTGTGATTAACCATAATTATTTAATTGTTCAAATAAATTATTAGAGCGAGTACAAAGTATAATTCGATTTGCTTTAAAGATTGTGTTTCAAGATATTGATTAATCATAATTATTTAATTGTTCAATAAATTACTAGGGTGAGTACAAAATTTAATTCGATTCGCTTTAACAATTGTACTTCAAGAGAACGTGTGATTAACCGTAATCATTTAATTGTTCAAATAAATTATCAGAGCAAGTATAAAGTATAATTTGATTCGCTTTAATAATTGCGTTTCAAGATATTGATTAATTATAATTATTCAATCATTCAATAAATTACCAGGGCGAGTAGAAATTTAATTCGATTCGATTCGCTTTAACAATTGTGCTTCAAGATAACGTGTAATTAATACTGTATAATTATTTAAATGTTCAAATAAGTTACCAGGGTGAGTATGAAGTTTAATTCAATTCGCTCTAATGATTGTGTTACAAAAGATTGATTAACTGTAATTATTCAAAAGTTGAATAAATTACCAAAGTGAGTATGAAGTTTAATTCTATTCACCTTAATGATTGTGTTTCAAAAGAACGTGTAATTAACCATAATGATAATTCTAATGCAATAAACTCAACTGCGATCACATACTGTGATCACTGAATAGCAAGTTCTACAATAGAAATTTTTACTTCGATTATGGTAAAAATTGACAATCTAATACTAAACCAACTGTAACTATAACTACATTAATAAATAATTTCAATGAAACTTATTAAATTTAATTATATATCACACATATTGCAATAAATAATAAATTCTGTAAAGAATCTTTAACAATAATTTAATTAAACAAATAAGATAGGTAGCGTGAAGCACCACCTATTGAACTAGTAATAATTATACTTTTGCCATATTTAGGTTACCATTGTAATAGTAATCTGAAGGGTATTAGTTAGATAAGTGTTTGGAAACATTTTTAACACTTACGGCATTTATTTAGCATGTGGCACTTCTACTTATATATTTTACTCCTGATTAATATCCGATTTTATCCTGATAATGTGCCGATTTGCGCCATAAATCAGGCTGCAATTTTAAAAATCGGGTATCAATCAGGCAGCTATCAGTTTTAAATAGGTATGCCTGATTTGTACACGATTTGCTGGGGTGTGCGGTCAACTATGTAAATCAAAACTATGTATAGATGTATATCAAATTTTATATGTGAATTTTTTTAAAA
>CAJVPY010006859.1:0-10176 GCA_910591965.1 Dentiscutata erythropus | reverse complement strand
ACCTGTTTTGGGTGCCGAAAGTGTTTTACTGCGCAGCTGATTTGCAAACTACTACTTGTAAATGTAAATTATCTCTAATCATGTCTACTGTGCAACTACACTTGCATCCTCTTTCATCACATCACAAACCAATACTTTAGATTCTACTAAAAAAGACCTAACCTCTCTTTTCTAACAAGCTTTAGACAATGAACCCAAACACACACAGTCTTCCAAACAACCAATTACAAACCCACTTTCCCTAACTCTCCAACCTCTTACTACTACAGACAATAATAATAACCCAACCAAAATAAAACCTACCTCTATTTCAATTTCTATGTAAATCGATAGCAACACCCTTCAAAATACACTTCATAATACCGAAGCAAAAAATAACACTCCTCTCCTCTATGAAATTCCAATCACTAAAACCTCACCCCAAGAAACCACCAAATTCAACAAGAACACCACTCAAACAACTTACTTATCAATTGTACAGAAAACCCAAAACCAAACCAATACTCTAAATATCAAATACCTTAAACTCGAACCAATCTATGACTAGCTTTCCAATTTTCCAATAACTGAGGAAATGAAGCAAAACAATAAGCTACAAACTACCTTTTCTCAACAACTCTATGATTTTCTCAAAAAGCATCTTCACAACTTCTATCCTGGTACCATTATTAAAACTGCATCTCTTAATAAGCAACTGCTTAAAGCTGGCTTTTACTATATAATTCGCTGTATAGCAAGAGAAAGACCTACATTTCTTATTAATTATATCCACCAAATAAATCCCAATATTAATAAACAAGCAACTATTCTCTTCAATATTATTAAAAACACCCTTAAAAAAATTATTGCAAAATTTACCTCCATTCTTTTTACCAAACTAAACTAACCTGAAATATTTGCTTTACCTGCAACTATCCCCCATACAAACCCGAAAATTGCCTTCAATTCTGTTTAAACTTGGCAAGATTACATCTCTACCTTCACAATACATACCAAGCTATTAACTATAATAAATTTGCAGAAGGTCTCAACCTCCGCATCAAGACCTATAAACTTATTCCCCAAATAGATAATACCAACAAAGAAGGAAGATATCTAACCATCAAATCAGATAACAAATTCAATATTAACTTACTCTTCAACCTACTCACATCTTTTTTTGAGAAAAATGTTTCTATTCCCTTTCTTAAAAACTCTCTAAATCATTTTAAAGAATGGTTTGAGGACTTCTTTCCAATATACAGTTACCAATTCAAAGACCCACTAAACAAAGAAGATACCTTTAGTGAAATTTAATCCAAGATCCATAGAATCTTTATTTTTCAACTTAAAAAATACTTACCTTCTGTAGATACCTTTCAACAACTCTCTTGCTATGAAAACCGCTGAAATGAATGTTTTAGACATCTTAACTTCTATATTCTAACATGTAAACATAAAAACTGTGATTATGTCCTAGACCACAATACAACCAAATTTTTCAAAGATCTACTTACCAAATTCTATGAAGAATTCCCAGTAGAAATTGATTCATCTCAAATTGAAATCGACTTTTCAATCTTTGACCTTAATACTGAGCATGAAGCTACCTTCTCCAAACCTATTCCAACTCAACTTCTTGACAAACTAGCTGACTCTGCTAAACAAGACTACTGCACCAACAAATATACACACTCATCTACCAAACCTTATAATGGTTTCTTTTTCTAATATCTTAATGTTTACCAAATCAAAGCTGCTAAAAATCTACAAATCTACAACCTAACTCAAGAAAATGCAATCAACAAAATTACTGAAGAAGTAATTAGTACTGACTTTTTAGCTAGAGTCATTACATTCTTTAAACTTTATTCCAAACAACTCTCCTTTTGTGAACTCACCCAATACTACCAACAACTTGCCTATTCTCAGGCAGAAAAAGTTCTTAATATAAAACATAACATAAACTTCCAAGCCCCAACACTTGTTGAAGACTTATTATTTCTTAATGAGTCTCCTTTTCATTAATCTTGTCTTCTACATATTATATTAATGCAGCTACCACCTCTTCAAAAGATACTTCTATTGTAGTTAAAGAGGAAAATAATGTAATTGGGCAGGTGGTTAAGCCTATTTACTCGGAAGAATTTGATAATGACGGTATTCTAACGCCTAACCAGAGTACTTCTAATTCTTGCAGAACCATGAGAGCCGGGTATATGGTGAGCAATAATATAGAAAACATTCATAAGGTCCATGTTACAATACCCTTCAAACCTTATGACTTATTTACTTGCTTTAATCGATTCCTCCTATCTATTAACTCTCCTCTGATTCAAGCTTCTCAAACACTTAATTTCTTCTTTTTACATCTACTTACAATTGGTTTGTGAAACAAACTCTATGAACGAATTGTTATATCTGTCAAAACTGACTACAGTGAAGCTCATATCTATTCACTAGAAGAACCTTGTTCTCTACCAGATCATGTTATTGTACCTTACCTTAATATTATCTATCTTAATCTTTTTATTTCTCTCAAATTTCACACCAATACTTCTTATGATAACAACTTTTCTTCACCTCTTAACCTTTCATTATTTATACATAATATTCAAGGTTTTAACAAAAATCTTAAACAGCAAGTTTGGGAAGATTATTGCCTCTCTAATAATCTTGACATTATCTGCCTAACTGAAACCAAACTAGCTAGTAATAAACTTACTTTAAAATCTCTTAAAACATCACACTACACCTATTTTCAATCTTGCACTGACAGCTCCCTAACACCTCATATACATAATACTAAATCAATTCCAGATTATGCTATTCTGATTGATCTCTTCTTCAAGCACAATTTCAAATTTTGTATTATCTCTACATACCTCTCTTGTGACAACAGCTCTATCAGACTTGAAACTCAGAATACAATTATTCAATGGATAAAAGATGTATATTCTCTTAACATGCTTTCTATAGTACTTGGAGACTTCAATGCCTCCACCAATAATATTCACTTCTTCTCTATTAAATACAAACTTCTTCAATTTCTTATATATAATAACATGTATAATCTTGCCTTACACACTTTCTTATCTGCTCCTACTTGGCATAACTCTAGATCTAGCTGTGAAATTGACTTCATTTGGGCCTGTTATACCATTTTAACTTACCTTATTTCTTTTGACATCAATGACACAGATACTAACTCACTAAGTGATCACAAAATTCTTATTTCTCACTAGTCTTTTCCACATGCTTTGCATAGTCAACGCAGACATAAAACACGTATATGTAGAAGAATCTTTAATTACAAGGCTATGAATAATACAAAATAGGAATAATTCTCAAACTAAGTTAGCACTAATCTTGATTCTAACCATATATCTTCCTTAATACACTCCAGAATCTCTTAAAACTACCTGGCATAAAATTCATACCAGTATAATTATAGCTACCCTTAAACATATTCCAAACAAAAAATTTTCTGTTCATAACTTCCAACATACATTCTCTTCTAAGACTACTCATCTTCACTCAAATCTTAAGAAACTCGGAAATATTATCCGACAAACCAAATATGCCTTAAAACACCAGCTACCCATTCCTTACTATCTCAACAACCCTATTTCTTTACTTAACTAATCTTCTGAGTTACACATTCCCCAACTTCCAAGCTTATACCTACTCCTTCTCTTCTGGATAACTAATGCCAACTCAGAGTAGAAAAAACTCTTTCATGCTCGTAACATGGAAAACATCAAAGAAATCAGACAACAAATTTCTGAGGCTATCAATAAAAGATGCTCCAAACTCCAAACTCACCCTACCTCTATAATTAATAGTATTCTCAATTGCTACAAAGATCTAGTTAAATTTAACAATATACGACTTGACAATAACATTATTAGTGACTCTCCAACTATTAAAGCCCATATCCAACAACATTTTGATAACTGGACTGCCTCTCGATATATCAACTCTGAAATTTTTAATTCTTACTGGCAAACAAAATACAACCCCAAACCTAATATCAATCCAACATGGTACTTCAATATTCTCTCTAACTTTACTGAGGCCGAAATTATAACAACCATTAATCAACTTCTGAATAATAAAGCTTGTGGTCCATTTTGCATTAGCTATGAAATGATCAAACATGCTGGTTCCAACTTCATCTCAACTATAACATCTTTCTTTAATCATTGCCTTCTTTCCCAAACTATATCTAAACAATAGAAAGAGGGATATATCTTCCCTATTTTCAAAAAACCTATTTTTGATGGCAACCTATCTAATACCAGATCTATTAGCCTTATAGAACACATTAAAAAGCTATATACTAAACTCCTTACAAACCGCCTCAATCTTACCCTTTCCCAATACAACATTCTCTCACCATTCAACTTTGTTGCACTCCCTGGCAACTCCACCTCTATACCAATCAACATTCTTAATAATGTAATAGAAGATGCAAACTGCAACTCCAACCAACTCTGGCTTCTCTCTCAAGATATGAGCAAAGCTTATGACTCAGTCAACTTTGATCTTTTTCAAAAATCTCTACACTGTATCCAAATACCTCAACAGCTTATTAATATTCTAACTAACCTTTTATTTGACTGTACCAACTATGTTATCACCAATCTTGGTCTTACAAATTTTTATTTAGTTAAAAATGGTATTGACCAAGATGAAACTATTACTTCTCTCTTTTGGAGAATCTACTATGACCCTCTCATTTTCAATATTTCCTCATATTTTTCTGGATATACACTCACTACCTTCTATCAAACCAGTCTTATTCACCCCTCTACAAACCACCTTAATATTTCCATTTTAGTCTTTGCTTATATAAATGATACATTATGGATTGCACAATCCAAAACACAACTTTAAGAAATTATCAAAACAGCTTCTTCCTTCTACTCTATGGCTAACATCCAAGTCAACCCTACCAAATCTATATTTATTACTAAGAAGCCCTCTTCCAATCTTTCATTTCTTAACTCCAACCTGCAATCTATCCCACCCCATCAACCTTTTAAATTTCTGAGATGTTGGTTCACTCTCAACAACAAACAGTCCTCACAAATTAAGTTAATTTAAGATAAAGCCATCCAGTTAGCCAATATCACTGGCACAAAAAATATAACAGACAAACAAATTACTTACATTATCAATACTGTTATTATCTCTACTACTGAATACTGGCTTCATAATATTGTAATTCCTCTTTACAAATGCAACCAAATCCTGGACAAATATCCAAACACAAAGCACACCTTTTTTGCTTCACTCCTAATAGCACACTTCTCAATCATAATCTTTACAATATTTACAATATTTGGGATATACAATTACAACACCATATTAGTAACTTTTTTAATCGAATTAACAACTCTTTTACTCTTGGTACTACAACATATATTCGACTCCAACAACTCCAAATAATCACTGGTCCACAACTAATATTCTTCAACACCCTCACCCTATTATTGATGGCCCTAACAAACACACTACTACTTTAAAAATCATACAACTCTTTAACTACTTACAGATTTCTATACACGCATTCTCGGATTTTTCCTGTTTTGAAAATTATAAATGATAGTTATACTCCACTTGAAAATATTCTTTTTAATCATTCCAAATATAATACTTTCAAACAACAACTTAGATACAAAAATATCTTATATTTGGAACAACTCTGCTAAGCAGACAACAAGACCTTATTAGACTGAATACACTTATCCCCAAGAATTCTACATATTCCTAAGGGCAAAAAACCACTCTGGTTTAACTACTTACACAGGTCGAAAGATGAAAAATCAAACACAAATCAGGTACCCGATTTTAAACTGATTACTACCTGATTACCACCTGATTTACATATATTTTTGTACCAAAAATTTGGTACAAAAATATGCATAAATCAGGTGGTAATCAGGTAGTAATCAGTTTAAAATCGGGTACCTGATTTGTGTCTGATTTTTCATCTTTCGACCTGTGTTAGAAGATATTACTCTTGAAAATAACCTATCTTGCACTATTCTACCTCACTTTTAGCCCAAAGGCCTTAATTCTTTTGTATACCAAACTAACCTTATTCTTAAAACTCACAAATCTTGGGTTTTAACCTATTACAATGAGCATATTGTAATAGGCCAAGTTTGCAGGACCTTTATACAAACAAATACTATTTCTATAACACACTGGCAACATAATATTGACATCTCTATTTCTAACCACTACCCACTACCTTCTATTTCTTGTACACACTGTCAAGGCTGTAGCCTTAACTCCAAACGTATTTCTAGCTGTTGTACTCTAGAAGTTTCAGCTATTCTTTCCACCCAGTTCCTGTGTAGAAAAAAAGCCAACAAACAACTCAATTTTAATGCAAATTATATTGACCTTATCTATTCTACCAATATCAAACACTCCTAGAAATACCACCACCACCCTCCATTAATATTATTGACTTTCCTATATCTAGTATTTTTCACAACAATGAAGCCTCTCTTCAGCTCACCCAGATTGCACTAGCTAACTCATCTCAAAACCAATTTATCTTCTACACAGATAGATCTGTTAAACAACTTGGTACCGACCAATGCTCTATAGGTATCGGCTGGGTTCAAATTCACAACAATTCAGTGATACAAAATTTTTCTGCTTAAATTTCTAATTGGCCCTCCTCATACAAAGCTAAACTATTAGCAATATTGTCTGTTATTTTCACTATTCCATGCAACTCCAGCCTACAAATCTACACTGACTCATAGTCAATTATATCTAAGTACAACAAACTTCTTATCTTGTCTTCTCACTCTACAAAATATTTTAACTCTTGGCCAATTTGGTACACACTTCTCAACATCCTCAAAGCCTTTAATATCCAACTTTCTCTCTTCAAAGTCCAAGCTTATTCTGATGACACTTTCAATAATCTTGCAGATTTACTTGCCAACAATCATTCTACTTCCCCATTGTTATCTTTTAACTATAACAATCTCTATAATCCTTACTCTATCTTATTCTGGAAAAACAATTTTATTGACAGCCCTTCGAGACAACTTATTAAAAATATATGCAATAGCTCTCTGGTTCTTACAAAATTGTGCCCAAGAATAGTTACACTTTTCCTACCAAATTGACTGGAATGCCTCTTGGCTATACTTCAATAATAATTAAAAAACTTTATACAACTTCACTAGTCTCAAATTAAACCACCTCAAATCCTTTAAAATCAAAATGTTACTTAATATACTACCTACATATGCACACCTCCATAATATTTACCCTCATATATTTATATCTCCTAACTGCTTTTCTTGCAATAACCTAGACTCTCCTTCACACTGGTATACTTGCCCTAACTATGATCTTTTAACCCAAACTATTGACTCCTCTATATGTGATATTATTACCAACACCAATCCTAACCTTTCTTCTTACCAACTAAACAACCTTACACATACTATTTCGTTGCACCCTGCTTTTAACCTTCTACCATCTCAACTATATTCTTTTTCACTTAACTCTACACTCAAAGGTCTTATACCTATATCTCTAATCCAATCTCTAGACCCATTTAAAATCTCATACTTTAACTTCTCCCAACTTATTATTTGGATACTTCTCAAAATTTCTAATCAACTCTACAACAATATCTGGATCCCATATTGTACCAATTTCTCTAATTGGAAAAAATCTTGTCAAATTTCTTCCTATCTTAACTTTAATAATTTACCTCAATCTTCTTTACAACCAACCAATAGAAGAAATAAAATCTACTATACTTATAGTTGCTCTTGTGGCTCTGCTGACCAATTACACTCAGAATCTAATACTTGTCCTCCTATAGGACAAGCTACCCTTAAAATTAATATTTGGTTTGCTATGTGGATTAAATATAGTATATATCTTAACAATTCAAATCTAGGTGAGTTTTGATCACTCTAGTAGGTTTAGGTCGCAGATAATTAGTTTAGCTTTTAGGTTAAGCTTCTAGTCTAAGCTTTTATTCTTGAATATAATTTATATTTATTTGTTTTTTATACAAATTAAGTTTTTATATAGTTGATATGTAATTACTTATATAAATTAATCAATAAAAATATAAGCAAGATTTTACCTTAAAAAAAAAAATAATAGTATATGTTTATTTTATATAAATCTCATATTTTTGAAATATTTCGAATAAATTTGATATAATCAATTAAATTAAATTTAATAAAATTTTTATCTTGTAATATTTAATTTGGTTTGCTAATTTTGATATTCAAAAAATTTTGATATATTTCGAAATAATTGTAATATTACGTAAGAGTCATAATTTTTAATATATTTTGAAATCTTTTCGAGTTTATTCAAATTAAACTATTTTATTTAATTAATTTTTTTATTTTTTAAATTACTGCGATTATTTCTGCTAACTTTCGAAATTATTCAAATTATTTCGAAATATATTTCAAAATATTTCAATATTAGTTTTATAATATTTCAAAATAAATTCCGTATTATTTCATAATTGAAAATTCCAAAATATTCTGTATTGTTCGTAATTATTCTGAAATATTTTGGGCCATAATAAATTTTGTAAGTTTTCATTTATATATTTTGCTAATGATGTTAAAGACATTTCACTTTTAAAACCAAATTTTATAAGTTTTGTTAGCCTTACATACTTCCAAAATTACTGTAATATAATAGTCAATACCCTTTATAATGGTAACTTTTTATAATGAATGAACTAAAAATTTTAAAAATTATTATTTTGGTTTTGCCTTCAGATGAAATACATGGTGGAAGCTTTCATCATATATATATATATTGAAACAAAGAGATCATTGTGGCTGGGTAATGCACCATCATCCTGGCACGCATTTAAGAATTGCCTGACAATGATGTCATTTCTGATCAATTATCTCGCTAAAGTTGTTCTCAAACAATGATTTATAGAATGGTCTAATTGGTCAAAAAAACAAATCATGACATTTAAGTGTCATGGAGTTACCTAAACTACCGTGTATCCATAGGTCTTTACTATCAATATTCACTCACTTGGCTAATATACGATGACTGGAGTATCATACCAGATACTACCACCAATAATGTATTCACAAAGATAAAACAGTTTATTTACTAAGAATAATTCAATGAAATATCGGGAACCAAGTTCTGGTATCTCCTCTTTAGGATTGATATCTTAATATATTTAATTACTAATACATACTTGCGTCACTGATCTATTACAGACTTTCTCATTGCTCATGCATCAACATTTTAGACTTTTAATTAAATCGTGAACACCCAATATGGATTACACATTAATTAGATCACGACGTTCAATCACACGTATGTACCCAATCACTAGTCACATGGTATTGCGCAGCACCACAACATTAAGTCAAAATAAAATCTAGACTTACAAGCCCTTTTTTTATAGTCAGTACATATACTAAATTAAACATAATACAGTACAGCATTTTAACAAAGTAGATAGATATTTCTGCATTACGGCATTACGTCTTTATGGCATTACGGCATTACAGCTTTACAGCATTATGGCTCACAGCAATTACGGCAAAAAATATGGCATGTGCCATAACCGTATTAATTTGTAAAATTAATTCTACCACCAACTATACTTTGAACCATTTAGCAGATAATGAAATCTCATCTGCTGTTTTAACAAACAATTTATAATCTACTGCAAATTCAGATTCATCGCCCTCACTGCTCATTTCACTTTCATTACTTGCTGCAGCGGATGTTGCTGGGGAAGGTGACCTAGTTTTTTTCTATAAGCAAAAGCAACATTAATAAATATAATAATGGTAACAAAAAGATTACATTATACATACATTGTTATCAAATTTGTTTTTTGTTGTTGTATTAGTCTTTTTTTTAACCTTTTTTGAATTCAATTTCACCAAAACATTGTGGCATCGTCCACAAAGAGAAAATTGAAAAGATTTTTCAAATTTATTTGGTAATTATATTCCATAACTTTTCCATGGATATATTCAAACATGGGCGCTACCCAAGTAGGTTCATAAACACGTGTATACGCTTGTTTTACTGAATCAGTTCTATTGTTTTTTGTGGGTACTAGAGATAATTTACATTTACAAGTAGTAGTTTGCAAATCAGCTGCGCAGTAAAACACTTTCGGCACCCAAAACAGGT
>CAJVPY010006858.1:0-10177 GCA_910591965.1 Dentiscutata erythropus | reverse complement strand
AATTATAAAATTATTTTAAAATAATTATATAGTAAAATTATTATAAAATTATTATAAAATTATTATAAAATTATTATTATAAAGTACAATTTTAATAATTGTATTAATATCGTTAAAATGATCTTAACTCTATTGAAAAAAAATAGCTAGTTTCTGTAAAGTATTACCTTGTCTCCTCACTTCACAAAATACTTTAAATTCAACTCTTGGCCAATTTGGCATACACTTCTTAATATTTTAAAAGCCTTTAACATTCAACTTTCTCTTTTTAAAGTTCAGACCTACTTGGATGACACTTTTAATAACCTTGCAGATCAACTTGCCAATAACTACTCTACTTCTCTAATACTATCTTTTAACTATACTAATCCCTATAACCCTTACTCTATCCTATTATGGAAAGACAATTTTATTGACAGTCCTTCAAGACAATTTACTAAAAATATATGCAATGCATACAATATAGCTCTCTGGTCTTCACAAAACTATGCCCAGGAATGGTCACACTTTTTTCATCAAATTGACTAGAACGTCTCTTGGCTATACTTCAATAACAATCAAAAAGCTTTATATAACTTTACTAGTCTTAAACTAAATCACCTAAAATCTTTCAAAATCAAAATGTTACT
The DNA here is from genome assembly GCA_910591965.1 of Dentiscutata erythropus. Taxonomy (NCBI): domain Eukaryota; kingdom Fungi; phylum Glomeromycota; class Glomeromycetes; order Diversisporales; family Gigasporaceae; genus Dentiscutata; species Dentiscutata erythropus. The sequence goes on along the minus strand of CAJVPY010006858.1, from coordinate 9,548 downwards.
TAATATACTACCTATACATGCACACCTTCACAATATTTATCCTCATATATTTACATCTCCTAACTGCTTTTTCTGTAATAATTTAGATTCTCCTTCACACTGGTACACTTGTCCCAATCACGATCTTTTAACTCAAACTATTAACTCCTCTATACATGATACTATTACTAACACTAACCTTAATTTCCCCCCTTATCAACTAAATAACCTCATACATACTATTTCTTCACACCCTGCTTTTAGCCCTCAACCACCTCAACTATATTCTTTTTCACTTAATTCCACACTCAAAGGTTTTATACTCATATTTCTAATTCAATCTCTAAATCTATTTAAAATCTCATACTTTAATTCCTCCCAACTTTTTATTTAGCTACTCCTTAAAATCTCTGATCAACTCTACAACAATATATGGATTCCATACTGTACCAATTTCTCTAACTGGAAAAAAGCTTGCCAAATTCCTTCCTACCCCAACTTTAATAATATACCTCAATCCTCTTCACAGTCAACTATTAGAAGAAACAAAATTCATTATACTTACAGTTGTCTCTGTGGCTCTGCTAGTCAACTACATTCTGAACTTAATACTTGCTCTCCTATAGGACAAGCTACTCTTAAAATTAATATTTGGTCCACTATGTGGATCAAATCTAGCACACCTATTAACTATATCTTAACAATTCAAACCTAGATAAGTTTTGACCACTCTAGTAGGTTTAGATCGCAAATAATTAGTTTAGCTTTTAGTTTAAAACTTCTAGTCTAAGCTTTTATTCTTGAATATAATTTATATTTATTTGTTATTATACAAATTAAGTCTTTATATAGTTGATATATAATTACTTATATAAATTAATCAATAAAGATATGAGCAAGATCTCACCTTAATACCAAAAAAAAAAATAAAAAAATACCAATCGTTTAGAAGCTGAACCAATTATTTATTTACTTCTAACACTTCCAAGTAATATATATTTCCATATTCATATAGATAATAATACAATAAACAATCTTTAAAATCTTCCAACTGACCAACTAATTCAAATTAAACAAGAAAATTGGGATCTTCTTTATATTATTAATAATCTATAATTATGCTGACAGACTAGCAAAAGAAGGTTATTATTAGCCCAAAATTGAACTAAATTACAACTTTCTAATTCCAATACCCTATTTTTCATAGTATAATAATAATACAATTTTTACACCAATTCGGAAACTTACTAAATCCTTTTATACTATTCATACACTTAATCACTTTCTTCAACTCAAAAAATTTCAAACTAATTCCACTTTTGATATTCAACTATTTTTTAATATTCTCAATTCTTAAAATTTTAATGCAAAAATATATACTTTATGTATTAAAATTATTCTTAACAATCTACCAACAATGTTAAATCTTAATATACAGTATCCACACTTATATTTAACCCCAAACTGTGCATGATGCAACCAACTAGAAAACACTTTACACATTATTAATTGTTATTATTCACCTTGGCAACTTTCTAATACCTTTAAAAACTATATACTTCAAACAATAGAAAATTTAAATTCTAATAACAACCAATCTTTACAATCTCAACATATTCAACAACTCTTAATTAATACAAACAATATCTTAGAACTTCCCTCACAAATATTATCAATTATTTCTGAAACAATTAATCAACAATTATTTAATCAAGCACATTCTTTTCTTTATAAATATACACAATCTTTTTTCATCAATCTTTCTAATAGTCTTCTTAACTAGTTTATAGTAGAAATTTGGACCCTAAGAAATCAAACTCAACATAGTTAGGAACTCGCAAGAAATATAACACTTAAATCAAAACACATAAAAACATACTTCTCTAGATTAACATCATATCAAAACACTACTACTATTTTTAACAACAATATTGACCAATTTATTCAAAAATTACTTTTTCAAAACTTTACAATCTTTTCATATATTAATTAACTATATAGACCATTTTATAAAATTTTACAAATCTTATATATATTATTTAATTTTATTACTATCATATATCTATTTAACAACTTATTCTTTATCCAATCTTTATTAAAACTTAATATATTCAAAACTAAACTAAATTCTAAAACTTCTCTTTACTATACAAACTCTTCATCTCAACTATTATCTACAATATCTATACTATCGCCAACTTCACCAAAACCTTCTGCACGATGTAATATTCACAACTTTTTCAACCTCTGCATATATCTTCTTTTCAGATCAAAAAAATAATTTAAAACATGACCATCTTGACCACCTTCTGAACCTTGTTCTAACGTCTGATTTCATATTCATTCTTCTATTTCCTCCTACCTTTTTCTCAAAGACTTCTCTTCAATTCGCAAACTACATAATTAATATCTTACTTAATCTTTTCAAAATATAATCTTTTTTGCCAACCTATCTATATTAATAATACAAATGCATACCTTTCCATTCTTGAAAACCCAACTAACAAAAAATTATAGGAATAAATCTCTTTAGCCTACTCTTCTAAAATCTTACTAACATTTTCCTCAACTTCAATTTGCAACAAAAGTATCTCTTCTTCTTGAGTTAAAGCTACCACTTTATAATAAAATAAACTTTTGTTTAATACATGTATCATACAATTAATATTAAAAATAAAATTTTAATATTGTTCTTTGCTTTGAAATATAAATAGGCTAAAACTCTATTATTTTTTCTTTCTTAATATTGTTTCTTTGTCTCTTCTTAATATTATACCTTGCTTTTTTATATTGTTTTTTTGTTATCTTTTTTTTTTTTTTTTCTTTGACAGTCTTGCCAGTGCTCAATTTATTTAAGACTATATTTAGATGAGAGTTAAACTCTCTCAAACAATACATTATCATTTATAACCATAAAAGGTGTCTAGCGATTGCGAGCCTGACATTACCTGGCTGTGATTAACGTGCCCAAGTGCGACTTGTCGCACCAACCTGTATACAAGTTAGATAAACTTTGTCAGCCCGTCAAAGCTTTTCTCTTCATATCCTCTTTCTTTACCGAAAGCAAAAGAAAGTGATGATCTTATATCCAATACAAAACCACCGATAATACCAAGAAAAATTTAACTAAAAAAAACAAAAAACAATAGAACAAAGGAGAATTTCAAAGAAAAATAAAAAGGGTACAATGAAATGTAAAAAAAGAAAATCAAAGAGAAAAGCCCAAGGGCCAACAAAGAAGGAACTACCTCTATCAAGAAGTAGTACAGATAGAATGAAAGAAAAAGAAAAATATACTATTATAACCTGTGCTAGGTTTAAGAAAAAATTTTATAACAACTGCAACATTTGTATATCTCGACTACAAAATTTAACAAATTATTATCTGACTACCAACCACCTTCAAATGCCTCTTATGCCAGAGACCCAATCCCAGTCACGTGGAGGTCCCATATCCATAGACTACGTCATGTCACATATTCACTAATAAATAAAGCATGTGGTTTTGTTCCCTTTTTAATATCACATCTTGCTTTTTAATATTAACATTTTATCATAACTTACAAAAAAAATAAAGAAATTGTTAAAAAACCTGTTGTTATTTTAAAAACAAAAGGATATATATGTAAGAAAATGCCATGCTTTTGTAAAATGTATAATAGTATAGAAAGAAACCCAAGAGTTAAGGCAGAGCATAAAGCAAGAGAACAAAAATCTTTTGCAATAAAGAGAAAATGTATTATATCAAACTGTCAAGTTGGATATCAGCTAGAAGATATCTCAACTAGTGAAGGATCTTTAAATATAATAAATAATAATTCTCTAATGGATCAGTATAATGATTCAACAGACTACGAAAACTTAGATATTGAGCTATATAATTTTGTACCTTTACCACAATCTAAAAAATCATCAGTTTCTTGTCAAACAGCTTCCTAAAAACTTTCATAAAATATAATTATCATCTTTTTATTCTGGTAAAACCTTTTTATTATTTTCTGATAATGAAGATAAAAATAATAATGATTATATAAGAAGTGATAAAACTAATGAAAAAACTAAAGAAGATATTATAAATTTTGATGCACCTGATGTAGAGAATAATTTAGAAACTAATATCCAAAATGTTGATAAGCATATATAGCAGATTATATTATAGATTTTTTATTACTAACAAAGATTTTGGCATTCTGATATAAGCATCGATATTTTGATTAAATATTTTTAGCTTTTGTTAACTGATATTGACAAAGAAAAATATAATAGCTTTCCAACTTCAATTAATGTAGTAAAAAAAAATAATTGGTATATATCTTGCAACAAGATTCGCTGTATATGAATCTTGTTGCAAATTATATAATTCTAAAGATATTTCAACTAAAAAGGTAAACCAAAATTCAAAAATACTTAACTGTACCTATGTAGAGTTTCTAAACCATGTAAATATTAGCAAACAAGTACTATACAATGCAATTCTTTCAAAAAAAGTTAGGGTAAAAAATGGAATAATCAGGAAGCTGATATCAACTTATTCTATAGTAAATCTCAAGCATCAGTTTCTAAAGCTATTTCAGCAATCAGGGTTTGAAGAGGTATACAGAAGATAGGTTTATCAACCTTCTAAATATCAATTATTAGATATATATAATAGTAGAATATGGAAGTCCTTCTCTAATAATGACAGAGAGCTATTTTTTTGTTTAGAAATGGCTGATAGCTATATAGAATTGATGTTAAACTTGAACTAGTTTCAACCATTTAAAACTTCTCAATATAGTGTAAGAGTTATATATGCTATTATATATAATCTTCTATATTAAAAAAGATTATTTTTTATTATTTATTTATTTTTTAATTTTTTTTTATATTTTTTTAATATTTTTTTCTATATATTTGTTATTTTTTTATATTTTTTTTTAATTTTCTTTATTTTTTTTATATATATTCATTATTTTTTTTATTTTTTATATTTTATATATTTATTTTTTTTATTTTTTATATTTTATACATTCATTATTTTTTTTATTTTTTATGTTTTATATATGGGGGTGGAGTCAATAGAAAAGTAACAAATCATTTTTAGTAAAATTTCTTTAATTTTTAAATTAAAATATTTCAACAACTAATTAATCAAATTTGCTCAAATTTTTTTTATTTTAATTTTGAAATTATAAAGAATTAAAATTAAAAAAAGTTATTAAATTTGATAAGATAATTGATGAGATATTTAAACTTAAAGTCAAGAAAACTTTTACTTAGAAAAAATTTGTCTCTTCTTTATTGACTCCACTTCATATTCTTATTTTTTATTTTTTTTTAATGCTAATTTATTATATATAGGTTTAAACCATCTAATATAATAATATTAGCTATTATATCAGAGCTATCAGAACCAACACTACACCATTTAAACTATTATTTAGCATCTATCATCAATCAGCTTATAGTACTTTAAGAAGAATAAACCTATTAGCCACATTTGAGTCCCCATCTGGTAAAAGAATCAAATGCGTAGTAATTTGTTGTTCTTGCAACAAGGAAACTTTGTAGTATATTTTGGCTAAGATTGCATGCCATTATTGCTATAAAAGGGCTAATTATGATATTTGAAACCAATCTCATTTTGGTGGTATTTCTGATATAGATTTCTGGTTTGTTGAACATGATCATCACATATTTGAAATGATACAATAAATTGGAAAAATTATAAAACAGCTAAACAAAGAAAACAGCTTATTTCTGATACTTATATCAGATAGTCAGATATCTATAGACTTTCATACTTTAATTCTGTTAGGTTCTTGATAGTGGACCCAATGTATTGCCTCTTCTTGGGTATAGCAAAATAGATGTACTATCAGATATTGGTAAAATTTCTTGTAAAATTTCTACTGATGAAGGATTAAAATTTATAGCAGATCAGTAAAAGACTTTTATCCTTGTATATGCTACTATGATTTGTTAAGATTTGTTATGTGATACCAATATGAAAATTCTTACTTATTTTGTCTAGGCATGTACTATATTAGTTTATAAAATAATTGATGAAAAATATTTAGAGAAAGCACTTCAATGTTTAATAGCTATAGTAAAAATTATTGAGGAAATATATAGTTCTGAGAAGATTTCTTCAAATCTTCATCTAAGCCTTTATATATGTGAATATACTTTGAATTATGGTTCTTTAAATTTTTTCTGGTGCTTCAGTTTTGAACAGATAAATAGATTACTAAGTAAATATATTTAATAATTCAAAAAATAAAAAAAAATAAAAAAATTAAATAAAAAATTAGTAAAAAATTAATAAAAAAAATAATAATAATAAAAATAAAATAAAAAAATAAAAAAAAACATATGATAATTTAGCCAATATCTTTATAGTCTAATTAATATATATTAATAATTTGGCTAATATCTCTATAGTCTGATTAATACTTTACAGAAACTAGCTATTTTTTTTCAATAGAATTAAGATCATCTTAACGATATTAATACAATTATTAAAATTGTACCTTATAATAATTTTATAATAATTTTATAATAATTTTATAATAATTTTACTATATAATTATTTTAAAATAATTTTATAATTATTTTAAAATAATTTTATAATTATTTTATAGTAATCTTATAATGATTTTATAATAATTTTATAATATATTATTTTAAACAAAATTACTATTTATCGTCAGTGGTGATCATCACCAGTCCTAAAATTTATTAAGGTTAGGGTTAAAAATTAGAAAATTATTGTTTTTTTTATATAATATATTATAGAGCTACTATAAGGGTCTAATAGGGCCTGATCTCAGTTCTTATAAAGTTTTTGGGGATTCTGAACATTTTTACTTAGAGAACTTGATCCTGTTTACTTAATATGTTTTTGAGATATAGCAACACTGATAATAATTACCAGTGGCGATAAATAGCAAACTTCTATTTTAAAATTATTTTAAAATTATTTTATAATTATTATATAATCAAAAATTATATATTGCACCTATAGTATTCAACACCACAATAATAAACTGCAGTGTAATGTATAAATCAAAATAATTTTTATTAAACAAAAATTAAATTTGATTAAGATTAGAGTTAGGGTTAAAGGCTAGAATAGGATATGAGTTTAGTTTATACCAAAATTTTGCAAAGAATTTTTTTTATTAGAGCTTTAAAAGTGGTTTCATAGACAAAATTTTGAGTTACGCTCTTTTTTTTAAAAAAGCCTATGTTATACCTGATTTTTATATTACACTACAGCTTATAATAAACATTATTGTAGTGTTGAACACCAGTAGTGTGATTTAGCAATGTTGTATATAATTATTATATAATAATCTTATTATAATTTTATAATAATTTTATAATAATTTTATAATAATTTTATAATAATTTTATAATAATATTAAATAATAGTTTTAAAATAATTTTACTAAAAATTTATTGTAAAATAATTTTATTTTTTAAAAAATTTATTAATATCGTTAAGATAATCTTAACACTATTGAAAAAAAATAGCTAGTTTCTGTAAAGTAGTCACACTTTTTCAATCTTATTAATTGAAACTTCACATGGCTCTACTTTAATAATAATCAAAAGCACTCACACAATTTCACAAACTCTAAACTTAGTTATCTTAAATCTTTTAAAATTAAAATGTTACTTAATAGTATACCTATACGCTTTTATTTTCACTCTATATCATCCGATCTATTTCTATCTTCTAACTATTTCAAATGCAATTTTTCTGACTTTACTTCTTACTAGTATTTCTGTTTTTACTATAATCTTTTATCTCAAATTATTAATTCCTCTATTTTAAAAATTATTTCAAATACTAATCTTGATCTTGCTTCTTATGAACTTAAAGCTATGCAAAATAATTTTTCTGTTTCTCATAATCTAGCCAGGTTATAAAAACAAAATTAAAATTAAAAATTTTATTTTTTTTAAACAAAACAGTATATATCAGGTTATATACAAGTTATAAAAACAAAAATCTAAAAAAAAAATTTAATTTTATTATTTTCAATTGACCTTAGAAAATAGCTTCTATTTGAAAATAGTAAAACAGAAGAATAATAAATAGTTATTAGATATATAGCATCTAATAACAGTTTTATTTAGCAGAAGAAATAAGAATACTATGATCTGAAGAGTTACAGGATAATACTTACTATTATATCTAACATTTCATTTGCTTTAGCTAGTGAATATAGAGAATTGATGAATAGATAAGATTAAGTTCACAAATCAAAAGCATAAATACTTACTATTATATCAAAATATTTTATTCATATTAGATTAGCTAGATGCGATTATACCCAGCCCAGTTAACTTTTACCAAAAGGTTATATAACCTTTAATAAAATCTAATAGCCAGTTTAGAAGCAAGAGAGTAATAGTTATAGTTTGAGATATTTTGCTTAGACCTTATAAGGAGAATTTCAATCACACTATAGTTAGTTGTTCTCTCTTACTTTACTGGAAATTTATTTAGTTCTAATACTGTATATAATGTAACTAAATAGAAATAATTGTTGATAAGGCAAAAAATCTTCTTATTTGTTTAATATATTAAGTAAATACAATTAGTTAGATTTTTTCTGCTTAAAAATTTATTCACATCTCTTTATCTTGTTTTATGATTAAATATTATATAAACAATGCCAAGAGAGAATGGAACTTCAATTATATTTGATTAAAGTTCTATTTTTCCTTAACATCACACATATATGTATTAAATTATCTTTTAAGTTAACTAGCTGAATATTTTAGATATTAATCTATTATAATATAGTTATTCAGGTAATTTAATAGTTAACCGGTTGTTATATTTTAAGATATGATCACTAGCTTAATGGATAGAATTAAAAGCAAAACAAGTTCACAGAATAAGGACACAAATACTTACTATTTTGTCAAAATCATTTTATTTGTATTAATTTAGCCAATAAGAGTAAAGAAATCTATTAATAGATATAATTAAGAGCAAAACAAGCTCACAAATTAAAAGCATAAATATTTACTATTATATGAAAATATTTCATTTGTATTAATTTAGCTAGTGGAAGTAAAAAATATTGTTTAATACAAAGAATAACAGGAGCAAAACAAGTTCACAGAACATGAACACAAATACTTACTTATTATTACATTAATTTAGCTAGTAAATTTCAGAGTTGGCAATGAAGCACTAAATAGAGCCAAAGGATCCTGATTTTTAAGCTCTATTTATATAAATATTTAGCTTCATTAGCTCTATTACTAACATTGCCAGTAAATATAAGTTAGTTAATCCTTATATAAGAGCCAGTAGGGTTATCTAGTTTGTAACCTAGTATTATAGCTAGGGGAGAGTTTATAGAATCTTGAACCAATTTAGCTTTGATCATAAACAAATAGTGATTAATTTTAAATAGTTTAAATCGATAAACTAATATTCATAATTAAAGCTTATCCCTTAAACCGTCCAGCGGGCAAATATGCCCACTAGAATATTTTTTAACATGTTTTTTTAGAATTACTAAAAATTTTATTAAGGATAAGTACCCCTATTACTAAGCTAA
>CAJVPY010006857.1:0-10178 GCA_910591965.1 Dentiscutata erythropus | reverse complement strand
GACCCACTAGGTCATTTCACCTTTGAAATGACCCAATGACTGGTCATTTGTCATTTGGGTCATTTGGGTCATTTCAGATCATTTACTATTACTGCTTTAATGTGATATATATTTTACTTTATGCAAACTTTGGTCAAAGGTATCTTGGCAACCAATTGATCAAATTCAATAAAAATTTTTTATTTGAATTTTACAGAACTACAAAATTCAAATAAAAAAATTTTTATCGAATTTGATCAATTGGGTGCTAAGATATCTTCAATCAAATATTTGTAAACAATTTCGGTATAGCTTTTATATAACATATGTTTTAAAACTTTACTCAAACTTTGATCAAAGATATATCGGCACCCAATCGATCAAATTTGATAAAATTTGATCAATTGGTTGCCAAGATATATTTGATCAAAGATTTGTAACCAATTTTAATGCAGCTTCTATAATATACATTTTAAAACTTTACTCAAACTTTGATTGAAGATATTTTGGCATCCAATTAATCAAATTCATTAAAAATTTTTTTATTCGAATTCTACAGAACTACAGAATTCAAATAAAAAAATTTTCATCAAATTTGATCAATTGGTTACTGAGTTATCTTCGATCAAAGCTTTGTAAACAATTTTGGTGCAGTTTTTATATAATATATGTTTTTAAACTTTACTCAAACTTTGATTAAAGATATCTCGGTACCCAATTGATCAAATTTGATGAAAATTTTTTTATTCAAATTCTACAGAACTACAGAATTCGAATAAAAAAAATTTCATCAAATTTGATTAATTGATTGCTAAAAGAATTTTGATCAAAGTTTAAAGTATTTAAAATAATTTTGTAATAAAATCAAAATAATCTGTATAAATCATGGTGCGAATAGCAATTCCTTAAAATAATAATAATAATAATAATCAAAAAACATACTAGATACTCTTTTTGATAATTACTTGTGTCAAATTTTCCCAAACAATTTTTTTAAAAAATATAGTACTTTATAGTAAAAATATAGCTAAATATAAGATTATGAACTATAAGACAATAGCTGTTATTTGAAATAGTTCTTATATACTATTTGCTAACAGTTTTAGAGTTTATTACTCAATACAAAAACAATATTTGTCATTTAGAAGTAGTTTTTATATACTACTTGCCAACAAGCCTAAAGTTTATTACTTATTAGCTTATATAAATAGTAGCTCTTTATTACTTCTTATTGAAGATTTATTTAAAAAAGTAGATTTTAAGGAAAAATATATATTTCTTTAAGAAAAAGCAAGTAGTCTTTTTATCTTTCTTACTCTTTTATCAGCTTTACAAAATTTTTGACAAAAAGTAAGGATTTGGTTTATCCTCTTTAAAAAATTGATATTGTTTATTTTTCAAATTTAGATAAGCTTAGTAGAATATAATCATGTATCTTGTTTGTAAATATAGCACTACTTTATATAACTTGAATTGCGTTTTTAGTTAAAAAGATATCTAAAGTTAGTTAATAGTCAGAAGATATATATAAGGGGGAGTCAATAGAAAAGGAACAAATTGTTTTTAGTAAAATTTTTTAATTTTTAAATTTAAAAATTTTTTTATTTTAATTTTAAAATTATATAGAATTAAAATAAAAAAAATTTATTAAATTTGATAAGATAATTGCTAAGATATTTAAGCCTAAAGTTAAGAAAACTTTTACTTAGAAAAAATTTGTCCCTTTTTTATTAACTTACCCCTATATATTAAAGACATAGCTTCATATTAAAGATATACAATTGTTGTATTTGTTATATAATTTTTATTTAATTTGACATATATTGTAATAGTACATCTTCTTTTTTTTCATTCAACCTTCAGGCTGCTTATAATTTTTTAATAAAGGTAGTTCCTCTTTTTGTTAGCTCTTAGCTTTCTTTTTGTTTATTCTTTTTTTTATATTTCTTTATTTCTTTATTTTTTTTCTTTTGAAATTTCCTCTTTGTTTTATTTGTTTTTTTAGATATTTTGTTTTGTTTATCAATAAGTAATTTTGTATTGTAAATATAAAATTATTACTTTTTTCTGCTTTCAATAAAAAAAGAAGAATTGAAGAAATTGGCTTTTAATAGGCTAACAAAGTTTATTCAACTTGTATACAAGTTAGTGTGACAAGTTATAGCTAGATATATTTATTGCAGCCAGATAATGTTGAGTTTGCAATTGAAGAAACCCAATTTGTTTAGTTCTAGATAATGTTTTGTTTTGTTGTTAATTAAATGAATAAAGTTTTTTAATTATTTAAGCTTCAGCAAAACCATCAAAAAGCTAAAAAAAAAAAAATATATATATAATTCTGTACAAAAATTCAAATTTTAAAAAATTCTGTAAAATAAATTATTTTTAAAAAAATATAAAACAAAATAAAGAAGAAATAATTATAAATTTTTAATCTCAAAAATATATATAGTAGTGCTAATTTGACAATAGTAATTTTGAAATACAGTATATATAATTGCAAATTCTGTATAATTACCTTAAATTTTAAAAAATTTATAAAAATACTTCTATATAAGCACATTATAATTGCATATTTTTTGCATGAAACAAACTAGTAATTATAGAGAAATAAAACTATATAATGGTTAAAAACTTGTATTTTTAATATTTTAAAAATTTATTAACAGTAATTTTATTTTTCAAATTTAGAAAACTGACATTGTTCTTTTATCAAGCCTCTACTTGATGCATCAATATCAATAATAATTCTAGATCATTCAAAATCAAAATGAATAAGTCATTAGTTCATAATACGTCTATAGCAAGCTAAGAACTTTTCGCCCTTATTACGTTCTACTTTTTTGCCTTCTTCGGTCTCAGTTCTGACAAATGGGATGACTGGATCTTTCTCCTATATATGATAATGGATAAATTTATCATAAAGATCGTATTTTAACTAACTACACATTACATTTAAAGTTTCTTACCACTTCTTCATCTGGTATTCGTTCAAAAAGTGGATGTTCATCCAAATGTTTAACCATCCATTCATGCAAATCTTTCACATCTGATATAGTGTAGATTATACCACCAACACGCAAAACATATGCATATTCTGCTAATAATTGATTTCTATAATATATACTTGATAATTAATATTTGCGCTGTTTAATGGTCTTATCTAAATCTAGGTTCAGATCATCTGATTCGGCATTAACAAATACTAGTAGACTTATCTATCATAAATTACTGGAAGATTGTTTGTGTTTAATAAGCAATCTATGACTCAATTAGTAAAATTTAATTGATTGTGAGAAAAGAATCCATTAATGCCAGACCAATCGACCAAAAATTTTGAGATCCATCATGTATGAATTTGAGTCATAGATTGTTGATTCAGTTCGATGATTCAAACCAATTCAATATGATTCGAGCTTAATTTGATTCAAGACTCAAATTAGCTCGAAGTAAACCTTGGCTGTTCGATCAATTCGATGATCCAGACAAAAGGCATTAGTCTTATCGATGATCTATACTTACGTTATAACCCTGGCTTTATGTTTTCGCGCCTTAAAATGTGGATCCGGAAATAAGAAGAACATTTTCGATAACTTTTACAAATTTGATTATATGTTAAATCCTTTTTTTAAATTACGGACGCATTATTAATATATTGATAAATGCCTCCCATTTACCTGCCCTTTTTCAAAGAAATTTGGCAAAAATTTCATAACATTCATTCTTATTATAGATATATTCTGATACTGTCCTGAATGTTGTAGTCTTAACGCAATAATTTTTTCACGTACATATTCTTCAACTTTTACGCGGATTTCCATGCCTAAAAAATTGTAATATTGAAAAATCTATTATTTGTAAATAAATATTAAAGATTAGGACCTACCTAGCATTAGAGTCTCTGGATATAATGACGAAAGTGAAACAAGCAAACCACCATAACCACAGCCTAAATCAGCGAATTCTACTTTTTTTTTCATGAGTGGTCGACCCACTTGTTTGATGGGCACGTTAAAAGATGATTCAATAGAATTCTCTTCAGAAACGAACGCTGGGTAATGAGTGGACCAATCCATTTCAGCAGGGCTTTTCGGACTAATTAATTATGAACTTTTAAATGTAAATATATTCTTCTTAGTAAACAAGGACTGGAGAAATATTACTTGCTAGTCAAGATGATGATCTGAGAAAGGATTAGAGTGTGCTCGTTGGCGAAAAAATTTCTTCTACAAAGGATCCGAAAAAAACTCGTAGTAAAATGTTGTAGCTAATTAAAAAGCTAGTGGAATGTTTTTTCACCTGTGGAAGTTTTCCGGACATTATTGTGCGAAATTTGACGGATAATTGTCTTCGCTTCGAATAAAAATTATTAATGATCATATCAGATAAGGGGAATTCTTTGTGTATTAAAGATTATCAATTTTCACGAGCAAGATTTGATCATCCAATCAAAATTTCATATTAAATAGCACAGTATATGCGAACTTTTTACCAAACCAGAATAACAATAGTATGTTGTACAAAAAAAGCTACTTTTGCAAGGATTTACAAGCTTGCAGGAGCGTTTTTTGGACTGTATGATACTTTTAAAAGATTGTATTTTAGTTGAATTTAATTCTGTACAGCGCTAGGATCTTTTAAGTATGTGTTCGGAATCCAAATTTTCTTGATTCTTATATTCCTTCTTTAACCGGTTAAGCCCTATGAACATGCACTAACCAAGTAATGCACAAATTTAGCCATCCTTTTCATCATTTCGAAAAATGTCTAGTAAATACAGTGCACTTCCCGACATTGTAGGTTACTTTTACGGCTTAATATAGAGTTGTATGTTTCTGAAGTTTAAGAATCACGTACATCGAGGCCTAATTATCAATCCTAAAACAGGACACTCAACCTGACGTTTACGAGACACCCGATACTGGCGAAGACGCAGAAGTTTCTGACGACGGCGTAAGTATTTCTACATATGCATTCGTTTGTTAATTGAAAGCTAAGTACCTATATATGCACTTTGTACTTGCATTTCCTATAATTAAGCCCTTTTTTTTCTTTTTTTTTTAAATTAAATTAGTTTCCTAGTCTTGAAGAACAACAGAGCGAGGATATTGTTAATGATAAAATTACCGTTGGCGATGCTGTTGATAAATTTAAGGAAAGTACTGGTGAAATTGCAGAAACAGGTAAATATAATTTATTGGTTGATATATCTGTTTGTTGTATTAGCAACTGTTTAATTCTCAAATTCGGTTAATAGATGCTGAGAAAGCCATTCGATATAAAAAACAATTGTATAAACAATATGTGAAGCGACCTCCTTTGGAATATGAAATTCTTCCAAGAGATCCTGCATTGCAGGAAACTTCTTTGCAAAAATTGAGAAGATTGATGTATGAGGTACAGGAACTTAGTGAAGAAGTAGAAAAAAAGAAGGTAATCGATCATCTACTTATACAATTATGTCTGTTTAAGACACACACTTATCATAATTGATTCATTAAGGAGGAAGCTTCAATAAATCAACCTAATCATAATGCACTAGCATCGCAGATATTGAATCTGCAAGATGATCTATCTCGTATTAATCAATCCTTAGGTGATTCTGATCCCATAGATGAACAAGAGGGTTCAATAATAAAACAAGCCGAATTGGGTAAAAAATTAATTCACCAATTGCAGACTTTCAAAAATACTGGTATGCCCAAAACAAATGGAACGGCAGGTGAAACAAACGGAATTGATGAAAGCGTGATAGGGCATGCTCCCAACGCTGAGGCTGAGAAAAATGTAAGTTTGATTTATCCGTCGTTCGTGCACCATTAAATTTTGTCATTATTAAATTATCTTATTATGTACAATATAGATGGTCACATATGAGTTGTTTTATTCACCCGAAACCGCACGAGTTCATACTTTAGGCAAGACAGCTGAATTGGATGAACGTATTTCTGCTTTGGAGAAACTCGTAGGCACAGCTCATGGGCAAAATTTCGAAGATCTTGTAGGTTATCATTTAAATTTGTCACTTCGCTATTTAAAATTTGTTAATTTCTACGTTAAATGCCTGTTATTCTTTTCTTTTCATCGATTCTATCGGGTCGATTAAAAAGTCAATTTCTATAACAAACACCAACCTCATTGCTGCTGTCGATAAACTTGATCAGCATATGCAACTGTTGGCACAGACTCGTCATTTGGAGTCTGTTTCTCGAAAAGCAAAAACTCTTGTCGGGGAATTAGAAAAAGTGAATGAATTGAAGACTAAAGAATTTATGAATGGTGCTGTCATCGATTTTGATACCAAAGAAAGAGTTTGTATTGGTTTATTTTCTATTTGTTTTATAAACAAATACAGTCATCCTCTATATTAATCACCACTTAAAAGCAAATTATATAAAAATCTTGTATCACATTTGTACTTCAAAAACAATTACCATTTAGCCTGTACCCATACATGAGCAAAATTTCTTTACATTTACATTTAATTATAAAGAAGGATGACTGTAACTGCTGTTATTATATGCACGTGATTTTGGGACGATATTAATATGTCTACGTCTTTTTCGTCTTAAAAGATCAATTACCTTTTCGCCCTTTTAGACAAGGTTGATCCACTGATTTCCATTGCACCAGCCTTGGTCAACCGGTTGAAATCGCTGCAACAATTACATCAGGAAGCCGCGGTATTTAGTGATACCATCAATATGATATCTGATGAACAAAACAAAATTCGTGACGAGTTGAAAAGCCTGAATGAAGTTTCTGAAAACGTAAGTAATGTTGTTTACTGTTTAGATAATTCATCTTTTGTTGCATATGGTAACGTTTATTAATTATTATTGATTTATAGCTTGATAAGTCTTTCAAGGTTAATGAAGAGTCCATTCAACAAAACATCAGTATCATGGATGCCCGTGTTAATGATCTTTCCAAACGGTTAGAAAAGTTGGGAGTGAAATAAAATTTACGAGCATGATATATACAATATATATTCTATCCAAGAATACAAATTATGTAATTGTATGCAATATAACGAGTGAAGATTAATTATGTAATAGAAATGATTTTCCAGTTAGTTCATCGTATATGTTTTTTTTTTTAATTTATCAAAGGCATATTTGTAATAGAGCTGTGCTCAGTATCATATTTATTCTATAACTGAATTGTTACCTAGCGTGTGCATATTTTTAACATGTTATTTCGAAGAATCAAAGGTATTTAATACGTAAACGATGAGTTTATAGCAAAAAAATATCAACACCTTTATTTAGATGTATTTGGAATCTTTAAATCCTAAAGTTTCTACAAATTGGTCTTATTTATATATTAACTATTATTTAGTCTTATAAACATGTCTATAACATTAAAATCTAAAAAAACTCATACTATGATGTTAAATACGATGAGGAATATTTTTCTGAAGAAAATATTACACAGTATATCAACCTTTACCTAGCGCATCAGTTACAGTTTGCTACTTATGCAAGTACAGTATTAGAGATACAAAAACGAGGATAATTGTCTTCTCGGCGGTTTAAATAATATGAACTATTATTAGTAAAAACCAGCATGAACATTTATGTTCTTACTTTCTTGAATGCAAAACCTATATATATCCCTTTAAAAGATAAATACAAACTTTAAATTAGTACTTTAAATTTTTTAAAAAAATTATATATATATATAAATAAATTTTACCTGCAGCTTCCCATTCTGCATCGCTCATCTCAATAGGCTCTTTGCGTTTAATTACAGACATTTTGTACAATAGTTCGCGATATTGCAGATCCTCTTTTGATTCATTATATATATCGTGAAACCTCTTTTTGTATATTAACTCTAAGCCATACTCCCTTGCCATCCTGAAAATGTACAAACAATAAATATAAATAAAATTGTAAAGAGCAAACCAGATTTTTTAAATGCACAATGACATACTTTTCAAAGGTTGGAAAGTGGACCAAATATTCAGGACAGTCATTTATGGCATCCTCGAGGTTAAACCTATATTTGTGACCAAAGGTCGGAAATTCATGTTTTTGTTCGAATACTATAGAATATATCGAATTACCAAATTCCAACGCCTTTGGGTCTAAAGTTTTTAGTTTTTTGCTAAACCGATAAGAAAAATCACATATATTAGGATAAGATTGTTAATTAATGAATAACGAAATATAAATTCTTACACGATCCAATTGGCATCAGTTACAGTGCCAATAAACAATCCACCTTCTTTTAGATTAGAAGAAGCATTCTTTAAAGCCATGCGTGCTTTGTTTTCTGTTTCAAATGAGTAATGGAGACAAAATTGCATGCTGACGACATCAAACAGTTTATTTTTTATAGACGCAATTGAGGTGATCGGATTCTAAATTGTATAACATATAATTTAAATTAGTAATTGAAACTAGGTAAACTGATATTGATAAATAATTGAAAGCTAAAAGCTCACAGAAAAACAATCTAAAACATGGAATTCGGCATGGAATCCAGCAGGATGTTTACCACCTATTACAAAGAAATTTTATTAGTTTATAAAAATGATTATTTTAAGTGATTAGATCATTCATACCTCTAATATTCTCCCAACGCTTTTTGGCATCCTCAATTGATACATCAGAAAGGTCTAGAATAAAAATTATAATTCTTTTAACCCTACTAAATATATTGAATAACTAAATAGTGATATGAGGTATTTAGCTCATAACATACCAAGACCCACAAGTGTAGAAATCTTTGCGGCCTTCCATTTAAGAAGATCACCACCTTTTCCACAGCCCATATCGAGAATATCGGAATTTGGTTCAACATGCTTTCCAATTATAACACTTTTAATCCAATTATTAAAATTTTTTAGAAACAATATTGTAGATTCGTTTCGTTTCTCAACGCCAACATCAGGTTTTTTGTTATAGTGATCCGCAACAATTCTGCTATTAGGAGTTGAAGTTTTTGTGACCTTTATCGATTTGTTAGAGTCGAGATTTGCCTCATGTTTTCGTTTCAAACCTTGGTTCAAACTTTGGTTTTCGAAATCTTTATTTTCTTCGTATTTTCGTTTCGAGCTTTGATTTTCGAAATCTCTACTCGACATTTTTTAAAAAAAATAATTCTAAATCGTGATGGATGACTACTTTTTTTATAAGGTACCGTGGCACGGACATCGGAGTATCCGGAACTAATAGAATATTCGATTTGTCATAGACTAATTAAATCGGAGTTATAAAATTTTCCGGTAGCTTGCTAAGTTATTATAAGTTTTTCCTAGTTCTGTAGTTCTTTTTGTCTTAATTTAGAGTTGCTGGTGTATCTAAAAATATGATTGGCTAATATAGTAAATATCCAATCAGATTTTAGATAGTCACCAGTTTCATTAGTTTCACCAGTCTTAATGCTAGCCGAAATTAATAATATTAAATTTATGATGGCTTACCTGGTAACTTACCATGGTAAGTTACCACTAACAGCTAACAACCCTTGGTAGCGGTACGTACACATACTATTCTTAAATTCAGTTAATATTTTTAATAAATCCATATCTCAACAACTATAAAGCTAATTATTGTCGTGTAGTCCTCTTTTTTACTGTACGGTACAATAGTTCAGCCCGTATTAAGATAATTTTTGCTCATGATAACATAATTCGGCCTGGAATTATGAAATAATTTTTATGCGGTTAACAGATCCAATTCGTAGTATTAGTATGTACGTAAAAATATTCTATCTGTGCATATCTGATATAGACAGACATTCGTCTGATTGGCTGATGTAAATCAATTGCCGGGTAACTTATTTATACAGTTTAAAGTACTTTTTGAAAACGTAACGTTTCACTACAGCACTAACTGATAACTTACAAGGTAATTTACGTCAGTTACAATAAATTTACATACAGTAAATTTACATGTAAGTTAACAACCCTATATATATAAAAATTACGTGGTTTGATGCATTTAACCAAAAAATAGATACATCTGAATAAAAATTATAATCGAAACTTTTGCCTGTTCGCACGCGTATTTCAAATTTGTAATTTTGGTTTTTATATGCACATTCACGCGTTTTGTTAGTACCCTATAAAATGAGGGATAGTGATTTACATACTGCATAATTTGAAAAGGATATGTTTACGATCAAAATTTGTTTATTTTTTATAAATGGATTCATTTTTTTTTCTCTTATAATAATAACCTTTATTT
>CAJVPY010006856.1:0-10178 GCA_910591965.1 Dentiscutata erythropus | reverse complement strand
GCCTTTAATATGTAATTGTCGAAATATAAGATATTTTAAAATATATATGTGAAGATATCAAGTTTCAAAAGAAAATTCACGAATATAAAAGGATTAATTATTATTATTATATAAATAAGCTTACAAAACAAAATAAATAAGATTTATGAATGTATACCAGGAACGGAGTGACGCATATCACGTAGTGTATGATTATTAATTAATAAGCAAAAAGAGCTTGTCCGGAGATCATTTTCGCTTATAATTCTTACCAAATTATTGATATTAAAATATATTGAATGCCCTTCCTAATAAGGTAATCTAACTTTGCTTTGATAATCTCTATCCGTTAGCATAACAGTTAAGTATGATTTTTATTTTGGTTTAATTTTCTGTCTGTTACTTTAATAGATTTGATTGGTCAATTTTAAGTTCTGCAATCTATTCATCTGTTAATCTTTTCTTTTAGGGTTGCCAATTTTGTTCACTTATTTTAAACACCTAATAAAGAACAGCCAATTTGTCGAATTATGATAATAGTTTTATGGTGTGGATGACCAATATGAAATGTAAAAATACCCTATTCTAAAATCTGTACTATGCTGATCAGCGTCATATATTACGTATCCTTAAACCGTCCAGCAGCAAATTTGCCCACTAAAATCTCTTTTTGATTTTGTGCGATTATGCCCGATTTTTCTAAGAAACTGTACCCATTTCTAAGCTGGAATTAAAGAATGCCATTTTGCAGATAAACTTGTGATCTTTTATCATGTGTAGTGGATATGACATAGTATATATGTAATATGGCGATTGTCTATCAATACGATGATATGTAATATTCATAGATGAACTATCAGGGCGATTGAGAGGCTTTGTCCCAATAGGCTCTTTGCTTGTGTCACATAGCATGCACAATGACGTGACAATTGTATTTCACATGCTCTGTGTTCCCCGAGAGTTATCTAGTCAATTTTGGTTAGTATTTCAATAAAAAAAATTTTACTTTTTCTCTAATTATTTTAGCGGGCAAAATTTTCCGACCGACCGGTGAGAGAGCCTTATAGGGTCTTGGACCAATTTAGCTAACAAATAGCGATAGTGATTAAGGTCAAAGGGTTTATATCGATAAACTAAATAAAGCATACAGTATAATTATAGGTTATGGGTTTTTCTTTACTCAAAACATCGAATTATGCAATAATACTAAACACTATCAATAATTGTTAAACAACCGTTCATTTATTCGTAAATTTAGCCTGAAGTCTTAAACTCCTTCGGAGAGCTTTTGACTCCCTCGGGGGCTCTTGACTCCTTCGGGGAGCTTTTAACTCACTCCTGGAGTCATAGGCTCCAATACGCCATGAAAATCATTTACCAGACCATACCCAAATAAGTTGATAATAAAATAATACTGATAAAAATAATATAGTGAAATACTAAATTAAAGAAAAATTTCTCAGCATAACAACAGTTTAAGGGATAGTTTTTTTAAAATAGGTATTTTATGTACAATACTATTTTGGTTATCGATATTATACCTTATTCTAAATAAAGTTTGTACCATGTTGATCTATCTAGGGTTCGAGGCACGGGTAAAAAATTAGGCATGCCCTGAGTCACGGCATGCCCCCTCGTGCCCACAGGCATGCCCTTTTAATATAGAAAACTAAAGATTGCGAATGCGGGCGGCTTCGCCGCCTGTTTTAATTATTATGTATAAAGGCTAATAGTATTTTCATATTTAAAATAATTTGAATAAAATTATAAAGTATAACTTGATAGTAAGATTCACAACTTAATATTCTATGGATTTTCTAGTTAGTTAGTTAATTAGGGTTAGCGTTAGGGTGTACATATGATAAAATCAACCCGAAAATGGGCTCTTATATAAATTCTGAATCCACTTAAATCCTGTTTTCACTTACAAAATACACATTTACATAGTAAAATTAAATAAAATGAATTCAAATTTCTTGTTACAAAATGACTTATCTATTTTAATTGGTGTAAATAAAATAAAGTTAATGAAATTGTACAAGAATTCACGAATTTAGTGAATTAGAATCTTCGCAAATTAATTTAGATAAAATGAATACTTAATTGAGTAAAATTAATGTAAATAAAATGGGTACATGTTATTTCACCGACAGTTTAGTTCACTGACAATTAATTCACAGACAAGTTTATTTCATTGACAATTAACTTACCAATAAGTTTATTTCACCGACAATTATTTCATTGAAGCTCATCAGCTATCGACAATTTATTCACAGATATGGCTTATTTTACATTCACATACAAGTTCATTTCATAGACAATATATTTCACCAACAGCTCATTTCACACTAACCTTAAGTGGTATGCCTTTTACTCCAACGATTATGACCAGAATTGTTTTGTATGTGAAATGAGCTGTCGTAAAAATATACTGTTCATGATATAAACTTGTCTTTGAATTTATAATCGGCGAAATAATTGTTTTAATTAATTGTCGTGAACTAAGTTGTCTATGAAGTGATTATTATCGGTGAAATCATATTTAATAATGAATGATAATATCAGTGAATAAATCAAATGTCTATAAGAAATTTCGGGCGCTTCCGCGGCCCAAACCATCTTACAAATACTTGATTTATCAGATATGCATAATATGTCACGTTATTTTATAGATCACTAAGAGGCATCTTAATTTTTTAGAAAGAACTGAGCAGCAAAGCCACTGCTGATCTAGTTTACAAAACTACCCCAGTATCGCCACCAAAAAGTTGCGAAAAGTTAGGACACGTGATTGTAAACCAATCAGATCTCAAGATCAGGTGTAACGTAACACGATCAGGAAACGTTCACTTTGTAAAAAATCGCTTATAATTCAAAAACCTGCATAGGAAACAACCTTTAGTGCATTAACAAAAAGTTTTTCTTAAGTGATTTTACTATTAAAACTCATCCAATCCTAACATTAGTATATACCCTAACCCTAACCTAAATGAATTTAAAGATTTTTGATTTGTCACAAATACGGTCACGTGTCTGTAAATTTTTGGTGGCGATACTGGGGAAGATAGTTTACAAGTTCAAATCATGTTACAAAATTTTTTTGTGATAATAATAATTTCTCATGATCATAAATAATAATAAATTGATTTTCACAATCTCACTCTATGGCCTTTCGCCAATGTCTTTGGCGATCAGTGATTATCAATTCATCATACCGTTAAAAAATCTAATAAAAAAAAATAAATTAACTAAGAAAGTCAAAAAACAGAAGGATAAACACATTCGGGTCAGCTATATTAACATCTAAAAGATGATTTTTTACCACAATTCGTAAGTTATCTTATTTGGTTTGCAATTTTTTTTTTTTTTTTCTCGCTATATCTTCTTGATCATGATCATGATCATGTAATCTATATAAAAAATGGCAGAACTAAATATTTCCTTTTTTGGGTTTTGGATAGAAATTTTTTACATCGATCTCTGCATGAAAGAGACACAAACAGCTAAAAATGAAACGATCATGCTACATATTACATGTTACTTCTTATATTATTGCGTCCAAAGAAAAACTATCTCTTTATTAATTATATATTTTCTTTTATACAGTACAATGTAAATTACTAACTACATAATTGTGACTATATTGTTTATGTGAATTACTAATTAATTCGCTTAACTATAACCCCGCATAATTGCATTGTTTAATTTTCCCAAATAAGATTATGATTAACGATCATAATCATACTACAGTTCGATAAGTATTTTTTATGCTGCTTACCTGATTACAAACTAATTACTACATTTACTACAAAGGTTACAATTAATTGCCAATCCCTGCATATTGGTGCTCCTACACCATTACCCCTAATAAACAACTAGGGTATAACTTGTAACTTTGTTACACTCTTTCTCACCAAACTAGAACTACTTATTTCTTAATTACCCATCTCATACTTCTCCACAAACTCCATGGCATTTCCCAAGTATGCTAACAGCTTTTATATTGCTTCATAAAGAGGATAACTCTTCTACTTAATCAGATACTGGGGCTTTTGGCAGTAAGTTCATTTGTCCAAGACCTCTTTGACTTCAAATTCTGATTTTGCATTTAAGTCATCAAGAAATACTGGAGGTGGGGTAATTCATTTCTCTCTTCAAACTCATCTGGCACATATGGTTTTAACAATAAAATATGAAATACTGGATGTATTTTTAGTTGGGGCAGTAATAAAAGCTTATATACTGTTGTGGATATTTTTCTATCAATTTTATATAGTTCAATAAATTTTGCCGTTAGTTTCTTTTTGAATCTACCACTGATATAAGGTGCTGTGTGAAGAGCATTACTTGCTCACCCTCCTGCAATTCCACATTCCTATGGTCTTTATTATAATATTTTGCTTGCTTTCTTGAGCTGCTACTAACATATCTCTAGCATTTTCATAGTTATAGCTCAATGTTTGTACAGGTCATGTGCTACCTTTATCTTTGTTTTATTTAATATTTTTGCTGGTATTGTGCTAGGAGTTATTGGGTAATGATTATAATCTAATTGGAATAGAGTAAAACCTGTTGACGATTGTTTAGCATTATTGTATATGAATTTTGTAGCTGGCAATAGCTAGCTAGTCCCAATTATCTTGCCTATAATTAATATATGCCTGTAGCATATCTTCTAGGATCTTATTTGTTTGTTCTGTTTGCCCATCTGTCTGTGGATATGCAGCTGAAGACATATATAGTTTTGTTCTTACAAACTTCGGGTCTCAATCAGACATAATACCATGTGACAACTCATAAATTGAATATTTCCTTAAAATACAGTTTCACTAGCTCTGGTGCAGTAACAGTTAAATGAGTAGGAATGAAATATACTTTTTTACTAAAATAATCAACTACCACTATAATGGCATTGTAACCTTCTGCTGTGACTGGCAAGTGTGTTATAAAATTCATCAAAACTTGCTTCCAAGACTGTTTCGGAATAGTTAATAGTTGCAGGAGTCCAATGTGCTTCTTATTTGGTGCTTTATTTTTTTGGCAACTTTCACAGCTGCTAACATATTTTTTTACATCCCTACTCATTCTTTTCCAATAGTATAGTTGCTGTAAACTGCTATATGTATGATCCATCTCTGGATGACCATTAATATTATGATGTTCATAAAGTATCCCTACTTTTAGCATCAACATGTACAATATACACAGTCAGAGATTTTCTAAATCTTCCACAAAATACAACAACTCATTATCTACAAGTTGATATCGATAAATTGACTTGCTTAAAGTATTAATTAATTTTGCCAAGTATTCATTTTTACTATATTCTTTCTGAATTGTTGCATAGAATTTGGGATTCACATGTATAGTCATATCGTATTTACTTTGGGCTTTCATGAAAGAGCATTAGCAACTATATTATCTTTTCCTGGCTATACTTAACTTTAAAATTATAATATTGCAAGTTTTCTATCTACCTAGCTTGTTGTTGTGAAAATTTTGACTAAGAGTTTATAAACTCAAGCGATGCATAGTCAGTAATAATCATAAAAGATTGACCCTCCAGATAAAATTTCCATACTTTTAGCACATGTATTACAGCTAAAAGCTCTTTCTCTTAAATTGGATAGTTAACTTCTGCAGGTATTATCTTTTGAGATTCATATGCCATGAGTTGCTCAACCTTTCCTTGGTCTTAACTCAATATGGCATCAACAGCAAAATCAAATGCATTAGTTGTAACTATGAATGGTTTCTCTGGGTCTGATATAGCTAGCACCAAGGCAACAATAAGAGTCTTTTTTAATTTATCAAATAATTGGTCTTGTTTGGTCTTCTATTTATAAAGTTGGCTTTTGTACAAAATACTTGTAGAAGATGTGGCTATTTTAGAGCTAACAGGTATAAATTTTCTATAAAAATTTACAAGTTCTAAAAATAAATAAAGTTTATGAATATTCCTAGATACAGTTCATGTCTTTATAGCTTCTAACTTCCTCAGATTGGTTGCAAGTCCTTCTGATAATACAATATATACCAAAAATTCAATTCTGCTTTTTCCAAACTCACATTTTCCCATTTTCCTGTATATTTGTTTTCCTGCAGCTTTCTTAATACCAGATTCACATGCTGCACATGTTTCTCTTGCGCTTAACTACATACCAAAATATCATCAAAGAATATAATAACAAATTTGTCTAAGAAGTCACGAAATATATTATTCATTAGATGTATAAAGGAGGCTAGAACATTTGTTAAACCAAATGCCATTACAAGAAATTCATAATAGCTATAGTGAGTTTGAAATACTATTTTTGAAATATCTTCTTCTTTAATTTATAATTGGTGATATCCTGAGCACAAATTAATTTTACTAAAATAACTAGCACCTGTGAGTTGGTTTAGGAGATCGTCAATACGAGGCAATAGGTATTGGTTTTTAATTATAATTTTGTTTAATACTCTGTAGTTTATGCATATATGGAGAGTACTGGGCTCTGTAAAGTGATGAGCTAGGCTAAATTATTCCTTTCTTAATATTTTTAGCTAACTGTTTTCTTAGCTCTCTTAGCTCATAAAATGATAATCTATAAATAGGTCTGAATAGTAGTGCTACATCTTTTTGCAGAGAAAATTTCATAGTCAATATTTCGGTTTGGTGGCAACTTATTTGGCAATTCATCTAAAAAAACGTCTTGATATCTATCAACTACTTTTTTCAAAAATTCCAGAATGACAAATTTTCCATTATTTCCTGATATCGATTTTGTTGCAGTTAGTACTACAAACAACTCTGCTTTCGGTTTAATGTCTTTTACTAACTGCTGTCTTGAAACTATTGTTGTAGCAAGCTCTATTTGCTTTCTGTCAGCTCTAGCACTAATTTTATAGGCTTTATTATTTTTTTGCAATAAAACTTTGTTTTTTTCCAGTTAATTCTAGGGTTATGATTGTACAATTAAGGTTTTCCCAAAATTATGTTGTACTTTTGCAAAGATAAAACTTCCATCTTTAATCTATTTTCTTTCTACAAATATATTTGTACTGTCATATTCGACATGTATTCATCTGCTAATTCTACAGTTAATCTTTTCTTGGTATCTCTATGAACTGTTAACTGGCATTTTTCTACAAATTGTTCGTTAATAAAATCTTTAGAAGCACTAGAATCTATCAAGATTAGGGCTTCTTTTTTTCAAACTTTTTTCTTCTACCCTTAAGAGCTTTTCTTTTTTTCCACTGACTAATTCTAGCTCTATGACACTTACTCTTTCGGTTTCGTCAAACATATTTGCCAATATGCCAAGGTCCAACTTAGGTTTGTTTGAGCACATTTTTGCAATGTGGCCTTTCTGTTCACATTTGAAGCACAAGTCTTTTTGTTTATACTACTTTTTCTTAGTTGTCCTACTTTTGATTTGAGTGAATTTTTATCTAACATTATACTATTTGAACTTCCTTACTTCTGCTTTATCAAGTTCAATCGGTACCTAAATCATATATTTTTGGCATACTACTTTTAACTTCTTCCTTCACTTGATGTTTTACCCCACTAGCACTATACATTGCAGTATAGCTATATGAACTGCCTCTTCCAAACTTTTCGGTAACCAATAGTTAACTTCTGCCTTAGTTGCAGCTTTAAGTCCTTCTGTGAAGTAAAAAATCTTATCAGCTTTATCTAAACTTTCCACCTGCTCAAGAATGTTTCTAAATTTCGAGATATACTTCAGCACTAACAAGGTTTGTTTTGTATTTCTTAGTTGTCTACTTAAATATTGCTAGTGTTGTTGAGGTTGGAATGCTTTTTTTATTTTTTTGCTAAAATTTTTCCATGATTCAAATGGCTTTTGTTCTTCATAGGCTTGTATCATATTCAAATACTATTGAAGTGTTGCATCCTTTAAGCCCATAATAATATAATGTAAACACTCTTTACCCTCAATTCTACATGCCTTGAATAGTAAGTCGACTTGAAGCAACAAGTCATGCCATTTTCATTTTCCTTTCTGCAAAACATTGGTAACTAAACTAATAGCCCTTTTATGCAAGAAGGTTCATGCACAAATGCTTGTTTATTCATTGCTGCTTGTTCATGCTTTTGTTGATTTTCCAGAATATGGGCAAGTTGAGTATTAATAGTTTCTGTTTTTGCAAGAGCTTCTCAACAAACTCATTGAACTGTTATTGTGTCATGGCTTCTTAGTTCTTTCAAGAGCTAGGATATGCATTATATACTGAAAGGAAATTCAGTTTATAATATTATAAAAAAAAGCATATCCACTACTACCAAATGTAATTTGTCATTACTTCTTATATTATTGCATCCAAAGAAAAACTGTCTCTTTATTAATTATATATTTTCTTTTATACAGTACAATCTAAATTACTAACTATATAATTGTAACTACATTGTTTATATGAATTACTAATTAATTTGCTTAACTATAACTCGCATAATTGCATTGTTTAATTTTCCCAAATACGATTATGATTAACAATCATAATCATACTACAGTTCGATAAGTATTCTTTATGCTGCTTACCCGATTACAAACTAATTACTACATTTACTACACAGGTTACAATCGATTGCCAATCTCTGTATATTGGTGCCTCTACATTATTACACCCTGATCAATTGCTAGGTTATAACTTGTAATCTTGTTATATTACATCTAATAAATACTACACGACTACATATAGTAAGTCATGATAGTCAGTTAAAATTATAAAGTGTCAAATAACTTATTTATGCCATGTGGCTATTTTCTTTTTTTCATAATATATTAGACTTTAATTTTGTGTAAGAATAGTTTATTACTAACTCATTTCTGATTTCCTTATAGGAAAAACCATTTAAAGAAAAACAACTAAAATTAGAACTAGTGCTATTTCAGTATTCGAGAGTTAAAAATCAGATAACTATTATAGAGTTGCTTTTCTTATAGTTATTATTAGTGTTCTGAAACAGAGTTTAATATTTGTTTCTTGTATAGTTAATCTTCCTTTTGATTTTCACGCATTACTATATTATAAATATCAAAACTTGTTCATTTAAGTATTATTCTGTACGTGTTTACAATTCTTTATATTATAATATTACTATCTGTCTAAATTCATATTTGTAAAGGGTTAGATTATTTTGCTAAAATAAATTCATATATGCTAATAATCTGGTTTAATATTTTTATTCTCTTGTAATTAAAAATACCAGAAAAATGAGATGTTGCAACTTAGTGTAGTGGTCTAGTTGTCACCCTCTCCAAGTAGCAGGTCTAGAGTTCAAATCCCACAGATGATGAATTTTGAAAAATAGCCTGTGTTTCGGTTTACAGTTGTGATTATCAGTTGGATCTAGAAATCTGTAATCTCAGTTACACATCTAGTAATGGGAGCTTTGGCACAATAAATCTGAGGAATCAGCATAAATGAAAACCCATTTTGCAAGTCCCAAATTTGGAAGTAGCAGTGATTTTTGATGGTGCTACAGGAGGGCTGAATTCAAACTAGGGTCTGAGATTGGAGAACTGAGCAATCAGGTTCTTAAGTGGGGACACACTAGCCAAACCACCGGGCTGACGCACCGGAGGAAAAGAACATATGCTTTGAAAGTATGGACCATAGGGAGGGTGTCCTTCAAACACCTAAAAGCCTGGGCAGACCGACTTGTCCGGGTTGCTGGCTGGAAGTAAGGAAGAGACCAATAAAGAATCCGTGTAAGAAGACAGTCCAAATGTGGGTATCAGGGTTGTTGTGAACCGAATAAGGGCAAAAAAATGTAATGGATGCCTAGTTAGGAACGTTGGTGCTTAAAAAATGTCTTTAAAAAGGCAGCACCCCAAAAGGTGGCATGAGATACTAATATGGAATGGCAGGTCAATATATACTAATTAGGAAGAAGTTATAGGAACATGCAGGTGAATACATGTGTGGGACATGTACCACTCTGTTAGGTTTATCTTCGAGGATAGATTAGCTATATATGGTTAGTAAGTCTTTTTTTTTTTTTTTTTTTTTTTTTTTTTTTTTTTTTTTTTATATTGCCAATGTAGAAACTTTATTAATCATGATAAATGCCTTACAAAACAATTGTATATACAGTTTCTAATTACATTTGTACTACTATTACTAGTCACCCAATGTGGCATTATACTCCTTAATTTCCCTATATTACTTTTCCATTAACTATTTCAAGC
>CAJVPY010006855.1:0-10180 GCA_910591965.1 Dentiscutata erythropus | reverse complement strand
CATTGCAATACTTGCATTGTAATATAAATGATCTATTGATCACTAATTCTTTTTTAGATAGTGCGAGTGAAATTGGGGGAGTGAATAATGCAACAATTAACGCCCTGGGGTGGAAAGCTGATAAACCTTCTGACTTTGCTATAAAGGGTAATTCCAAACATATATCTGAATCATTGGGATGGTATACAGATGTGCCAATTAGTGTAAAGGACAAGGATGGTAAGATTGTTACAGCTACTAGAAATTTTGCTCATATTAATAATGGTGAACCCGAACCAATGTTATGTTTAGGTATGACATGGATTCGAAAAGTTCAAGATATTCTTGATCCAAATAAAAATCAATTCCGAATAAAGTTACATGGGAAGACTTACACTATCCCAACATTTAGCAAGGCCCCAGAAGCTAAGGTTCTGCCAAAAGAGGAGCAGGTTCTAGAGGGTTCACATGATTCGGCCCAAGTATCTACCGATTCCTCTAATCCAAGTGGTGAGAAGGACTTAAAAAAAAATGTGTAAACTGTACAAAGCTTGAGAAGTGGCTCTATTTGGCCTTAAGTACTGGAAAGTTTCTTGCTGACATATGTGAATCCTTATATAGAAGAGATATCAGAAGTATCAACTATTAAGCTTTTAAGCTTTTTACCACGTTTGACTAAGTTTTCAAGAAGAGATTCCAACCTATCTTCTCTGAATGTATCAGACGAATTGTCAGAGGAAGAGGCCATATTATTTTTGTTATTTTTTTTCACCATACTGGTTGCTTCAGTAATCGGCTTCTCATCTATTTTAACCTTCCCTTTTTGACCATTCTTTTTTGGAATCTCTGTAGATGGAAGGGGTGTAGATACTTCTTCTGGTACTGCTTCAAGAATCTGTTTCTTTTTATAAATTTAGGAATTTTCCTCCAAAACAGACTGAGATGAAGTAACCCCTTGCTGAAGGCGTTCTTTATAGTCCCATATTTCATAAATACGTTTAGGGCCAATATGAAATTTTTTAGCCATTATTTTTGATGCATTGGGTATCCTACCTCTTGATTCTCTAATTTCTTTAATATCGGCTTCTAATAACAAGGTTGCCTTAGCATCATAAAATGTATCATGGAGACGGGCGACCATCTTTACTAGATTTTACATACTAGGAAAAAAAATAATGTTTTTTCAATAAATATTGATACATATCAATATATATATATCAATGCTCTTCAATATAAGTTGATACTCTCCAATATATATCAATATTTTTCAGTATACATCAATATATATTAATACCCTTCAATAAATATCAATATATTTTAATACTCACCAATATGTATCAATAGGCATTAATAGATAGTTCAATGCTTTTCACCTAAAATATCTCACTTTCAAGTCCAAAAACTTGAGATTTTTTTTTCCTCCAAAAAAAAAAATTCTAATAAAATGTCCCAGATCCATACCTTAAAAGATCTGGATAATGGTAATAAACTTGAAAATTCTCCAGCTAATCAATACCCTCCCAGCCGAACAGAGCTTGAAGAACAACTTTTTTGTGCGAAAAAGATCGTGAAGTTGCTATATATTGGGGGAGTCAGTTTGTAGATAAATACGATGTCTTAGATAAAGAAAATAAGTATATACAGAATTCTTTAAATCAATCAAAAAAAGAAAATAAGTGCATACAGGATGACCTTAATAAATCCAAAAAGAAAATGAGAAACTTTCCAATCGGGTATACCAACTTGGAGAAGAGATAGCACGATTACGATCAGAAATAAATGATTCTAAGCTCAGAGATGAGATAAGATAATTGCATTCAGAAATAAATGATCTTAAGCTTCAGATTACTCGCAAGGATATTTCTCTTGCAGATGCCGAAAGCAAATTCTCTATAAAATCAGAAGAGATGCAAGCCCTCCAATCCAAGATGAAGGAAGAGATACAGGCTCTCCAATCTAGGGCAGAGAAATTAGAGTGAGATGTTTCTTTAGCTCAAGAGGAGTTATCAGAAATAAAATCTCTTAAGCGTAAATTAGAAGTGAAAAACGCAGAACTATCTACTGAAAATATTTACCTAGATCTGGAGAAAAAAGATTTAGAAAATACACTAGTAGAAAAAAAGAATGAATTGGCGCAGATGAAAGATAATTTAGTCACAACTCAAAGAGCATTGATAGAGAAAGACACGCTCTTTTAAGAAGTGGTCCTAAATAAAGCTCATTTAACTGAACAGATCCCAAAAACATCCAGCGAGTCTAAAGTGGCTGGAGGGGTCTTAGAAAGACCAGGTGTTAATAAACAGAAGAAAGGTAATGATAATGCTAGCTCTGAAACCACCTGAGGTCTCTATAGAGACAGCTCCTCAGTAGCACCTATTAGTGATAAGAAATTTGGTTCTTCCTTTTTTCAGCTTGCGATCTTTCTTATAATACTTTTACTAATTATATACTTCCTATGGTCCATCTTATCTCATCTATATTCTTTTATATCGCCCCATAATGAAGAAAACTTTTTTCAAAATTATATAACACCTTTTAATAAAAATCAAAGATATGAATTTCCAATCTGCCATGCAGAAAAACCAAAAAACAGGACTATCCGAGAGGTCTCAAGGGAGCCACCTTCCCCCTATGAAACTTTACCTTATGGATATGGATAAGGCCACAAAGCATGAATCATCCAGAAATGTTGGACATCCAGTAATGACATGGCCTTTCAGCAAGATAGTTAGCGGAAGAAGTGGTACAGGTAAGACCAATTTACTAGCAAATTTGTTCTTAGGGGATAAGAGTGAGCATATATACAAAGGATGGAAAGGGGAACAAGATATATTAGATGTGATGATTTGATAGTATGTGGTTACCATCCTGACAAACCAAAATGGGCATTTGTAAGATATATGTATGGCGCAATTTCAAAAGATCCAAGAGCGCCATATTATGAGAATATTCGGTTTAGCTATATTCCTCCTGAAAGGATTCCAAACGTGAAATCATTCTCACCAGAAAGGAGTACTGTTATTATTTTTGAGGATTTGTGTGTTGCTCCAGAGTATATACAAAATCAAATTATACCTTTCTTTACTCACGGGCATCACAGGAACATTTCACCTATTTATATAACACAACGTTATCATAAAGTTCCCATTATTATTTGAGAAAATGTCTCCCATTTAGTGATATTTAATGGCGGTAGTAGTGCTCACGATATCTCCAAAATTGTTGGACGATATACTGATGATGTAAAGGGTGTATCCATGGTTATTAATAGCTACCTCTATAAAGGTGAGTTTGTTGTATTTGATCTCAGAAGGCCGGAGGATGATCCTCTTGCTATTCGACTAAGGTTTGACACACCATTGAACCTACAAAAAGAGATAGAGGCAAGATAGAAGCGGAAGGAAAAAAATGTCTCAGCTAATTCATAAAACTTTTACTGCGCTCTCGCAAGTTCAGAGATGCAGAAATTGATTACCTTTGATACATCTATAACTGATAGTAGTTTGCACACGATGAATCTCATTAACTATCTATTGTGAGAAGGCAGGATTTTTATTTCACATTGGCATCCAAGTCGCAACATCATGTGATTACTGCGCCCTGGTGACATCTCCTCTCGGCAAGTCCGCCGTTTTCCTAATGCTATTCTTGAGATCACAATACTGCCTTCTCGCAATACTTGCTCGAAGCCAGAAAAATATTGTACAAAAGAAGTACACATACCCCTGCCGACAATGAACCAACAAAGTGCAGTGAATTGGCGGTATTGATGTGAAATAAAAATCTATGAAGTGTATATTAACAATTACTTACATTTTTTTCGTTTTCAGCTATATACAAATTTGAATCATGATATTCCTTGATATAGGTTGATAAAGAATTACTAAAAACGCTATAAATTGCTAAAAACGCTATAAATCGTTAAAACACTGATTTGTTAATAAATATAACCAATCTAATTACAATCATTATTGATGAGGTTTATAATAAATCTGTACCCAAACCTGTTAACCTCCGTCCAGGATATGATTTGGGTCATGTAATAAAGGATTTAGCAAAAGGTAATAGTTATAACTATAATCGTGTTGAAAATATGTGCAAACTAGAAAAAAAATATGACGATTTAGCTATTATTAGACCCTATGAAACATCTCAACAGTGGGTTATTCGTATAAAAGATGATTTGAAAGAGTTACTTTCCAGAGAAAGACCTAGTGTTTTCCATATATACTGCCTTTTTGGTTTATTTGGACAAGGAAGTATTAGGACATATCTTGAAAATCATAGACCGAAAATAGAGCATATCAGCTATCGAAGACCTAAAGTTCATAAAAGTCAAATAGCTTTATGCTTTAAATGCTAGAGATTAGTAAAGATTACTGAAGTAGAGCCAAAAAAGGTATATTGGGATGGATGGCATCGATCTGGCTATGAGATCAGGCCCGAAGATTTGATGCAAAATCATTGGGACACTGAATGCTTCGAATCTAAAACCCAAGATGGAAGTGCACAGTTTATCCAAAAAGCTTATCAAGATATTGTGCCAATCAAGTCTATAAAAAGCAAAAACTTCACACCTAGTTTGATACGTTCATTGACTCCTCTGTTATCACCAAAATCTGTTGCATACATACAGCGCAGTGCAGGTGCACCCAGCTTTATTGATGTTGATGAGTATTGGGCTTCTGTGTGAAAAAATGCAAGGAAGGAGATAGACTTAATATCTTTTGACTGAATATTAATATTAATTACCTCAGCTATAGTATATTTACTTTTTTTCGCAATTCAATCGAGGCAATAATCATCTAGTAAATATGAGTTTATGCAAGATGGAGTTTGAGTTTTAGTAGATAAATAGGTTTTACTCTGGATCTTGTGCTAGAGAATATATATTCAAAAAATTGTTAGATTTATATACAAATTTTTTTTATCGCGAATAGTAATAAAATTTTCTTGGTGGATACATTCAAATCACTTTATATAGTGTGGTTTGGGGGTTTAAAACCCATGAAGTCTGCATCACCTTCCTCCTCACACACGCCCCACATCAAGGATGACAATCACACCCAAGAAAAAAATATAACTCTGAATAGGGAGGGAATACTCGGATCCTAGGCCTGCCTCGAAAGGTGAAAAGTACCCCTAAGAAGACTATACTATAAATAATAGGGGTTTACTTGTATCAAAATTAATTAACTTACTTTTAGAGGATCGTAGAAAATATCTTCTCTTACATCGGCCAAGTTAATATTAGATGTGGAATTAGTATTATCTTCAACGACAAAAATATCAAGGTTTTCAAATTTGGCTTTTTTTATCGCACGAAGGTCTTTTTTACATAGATTTCTTTTAGAGGCCTTCGATAATAATGCAACAGATTTATTTTGGGACGACAAAGTGCTTATACAGCAGGTAAGTAAAGAAAATTTTTTTAAATGTTTTTAAGAAAAAAAGCAAAATTGGAATGGAACTTCATATTAAAGGTGGCTCTATTTATTGGTTCTATTCATTAGAGATTGCAATTTATTTTCTTGCATTTGCATTGACACGAGGCAGTATGTAATATGAATGACTCGGCATTGCGATAATTTGACACGAGTCAACTACAGTCTAATTGCTATTTGGTGTCATGCAAACAAATAATTAAATTGTTTACTAAATCCGGCACCACAATTATAGAACACGACAAATCAAACAATCTTGCATTTTCTATATTTGGATTACATTGTTAATAACTTGTTGAGGCGCATTTGGCTATATGGAGTACAGTAATTATTTTACACGCTATATTTAAGTTGGATCTACAAATTTAGAATAACTTCGTTATTTATGCAATATAATCAAAATATGTTGATCAAACATCTAGCAGAAGTGTAAATACTGTACAAATATCTGCAAACATAAATGTGCGTTAATTTAGCACAACCACGTTAATAACCATTCAAAAATAACAGCCGTTTGTGACTTATTTCGCCATTGATCTATGCTAGAAAAAAATAAAGTATATACGCATTATGATCTAGGCCAAAATAAAAGCGGACCCACGGAACCGTTAAGTCATATAATAGTATGACAAAGCTAAAATAGCAATATTCACGTCACTTGATATTCAGTTCAAATCCTTGACTGGCTTTAATAATCAATAGCCTGTATTAAATTTTATGCGGTGTCACTCTCCTGCAGAATCATTTCTCACGGTCGATTTTGTTAACGAATATCTAAAAAGCCTTTTCTTATTATATATGATACTGCAATAAGAAAAAGTACAAATGGAACTTAAAAGGGCTATAATAGAGAAGAGTGCAACTTTCTTTATCAGTAGTATTATCAAATTTCATATGTTGCAGGAACTTGGAATTCACAGATCACCGGGATCGTTAACTTTTTCACTTTGCAGGAGAGATTGTTGAATCTAAGGGGGGTTTAATTTCACCAGAAAAGCGACAAAATAGATTCAGTATTTGGAACTTATGACCGAGTAGACTTGCTTTACATGGTGTGATCTAGATTGCGTTACCCTACTGCAATTACTAATTGTGTAACTTTTTTTCTGCCAGGTTTTTTAGATCTAGCAAATGGACAGTATAAATAAGCAAGTTTCCACTTTAAGATAAGTTAGCAATAACATTATTTTTTGCTCATATATATTTTGAAAAAAAAACTAGTTTACTATAGTTGCAATTTATTTTCAAGATATACACATATTCGATCCAAAATATATCGAAAATCTTTGTATGAGACTCCCCATTCATAGCCAGTTTGGCCCAAATCTTTGCCCCATCATATTTTGGACTGGAAGGTTATTTTTAGTCAATGGATACATTCTATGTTGTTGTATTTGTATTAAGAAAATTCAGAATAAGCGCCTTCACGATCATATGAGAAATACTTTCAAAGGGAAAGGAGCCTCTGCACATGAACTTGAAGAGTATGATCTAAAAAAATTAACTATTTTTTCTATGGATAGTTTTTCAACTACTCCCTTACATAATATAAGTGAGCGCAGGCATATACAAGATTCCATCACTTTAAAAAGTCGGATGAATTTAACTAAAGGAATAAAATGCCAAATTAAAAAGTGTTGTAGGACCTCAAGATACTCCTTGTGTGGCTTATATCATGAAACTAACCTAACTATAGTTTTTTCGTTATGGTAAAATACTATTGTGTATCTCTTTGCGAACAATGTAATAATAATAAAAACCCTAATTTATGCTCCAAATGTAGAAAGCCACTATCTGAAAACATTGATTCTGATTTCAAAAAAAAAAAATCATCCAAAAACTGTTAAACAAAAAATAAATATAATTTCTTTATTTGTATATTGTCGTTCCAGCAAAAAAATATTAAATAAAGAAGAGCCCCGCTGGGCTCCTAATCTTTTATTTTTACACAATTTTGATATCTATTACCTTTACTTATTATAAATTACCTATTGTTTATACTATTATATTGATTCCTCCTGTATAATTAAATCTGCATCCAATATTATAGAACCCCCTCACAAACCGGCCTATGATATTGTCTTTATAGTTTTGCTTACATGATAGACATAATGAAGTATTGTATCGATATATATCATCAGAATTAGTACTGTAACTCAAAGATATACTGGGATTCTGTTCCAATACCTTGCTGATAAAGTCTTTTCATTTTTCTTTTAGATTCTCTTTTTTCACATTTACTATGAGGATTCCACTAAAAGTTCTTTTACAACAATAGAGACGATAAGTTTTTTCTCTATAATAATTACAATCACCCCACCAACCTTCCACATTATCTCTTTTATACTCTTTATTACATGCAGGGCATATTCCTGAATAATCATAATAATCGCCATATTTATTGCTATGCTTAAGAGATAAATTATCGAATTGCTTCAATGTGGTATAAATAACAAGATTTCATTTTTCTTCTGGATCATCGGGTAAGATAGAAATTGGAAGATAAGAATTGAGAGATGTATTTTTGTTTATAGGTAATATGCGTATCTCTGTTTCATTTTTGCTATTTTCGATTTGGGAGGATCCAGGAGAATCAATGTATTGCCAAGGATCTTCTCCAGTCTCTTCTTTATATTTTTTATATAGTCTAGAATGATTTTTTTTATCTGTTAAAATAGTCAGTAAAGTCAATTTAGCATGCTATTTAAGATAGTTATCAGTTAGTATTTTCTTATCAGAGGTAGAAGCCATGTTATCATATAAAAAATATATATTAATTCAAAATCTTTCAAAGAGCAAATAATTTTAATTTTTCATGTTATTGTGCTTTATGCCATTACCTCAATTTCAACTCCACACTGTTCACATTTAATATAATAGGATCCGGTTTCATATTTGCCCTTTACACCATCCTCATCATTATGATCTAACTTGCATAATGGGCATGATGTCTCATCAGTAATGCCATAATAATTAAAATTTTCACTACTAAATTCTCTATATAAATTTTGATATTGATCTAATGTCTTGTTGCGAAAATAGGTGTGGTTATTCGTTAACTTAGATTGAAGTGCTTTCGAAGAAATATATGTATTAGTCAGATTAATTTTTGAAGTCGCATGACTCTGATTGTGAAGAAAATCTTCACAGTTTTCAGTCACATGCCTCTGATCATGAAAAAAATCTTCACGGTTTTTAGTCATATAACTCTGATTGTGAAGAAAATCTTCACGGTTTTCAGTCACATGACTCTGATTGTGAAGAAAATCTTCACGGTTTTCAGTCACATAACTCTGATCGTGAAGAAAATCTTCACGGTTTTCAGTTACATGATCTATAATATTTTGGATTTGTTGGTAGCTGAGACTTGAAATAGCATCTGCACTATAAGAAACTAGTTTAATGTTTTCTATTCCTAATGTGTTAAATAATTTATATAATTTTCTAGCTCTAAGGATTTTTTGACGCAAATTAACATCAGTAATATCAGGTAAAAGCAGTTTTATTTCTTGATATACTATAGATGTTGCAGTTTTCCTTTAATTCCACTAATAACAATCTCATCAATTTTTGTCATATTTTTCGATAAAATAATACCAGTAAAGTATCCCTTCTTGTCCTAATTGAATTGCCTTATAAAATGCGTAAACTATGCTTTCCGCTATAACTAAAGATGAGTCTCGATCCTGAAGCTGATCTGAGATTATGGGAGTAGGTATAGATGCTGACAGTTGTTGTTTTAATTCCTGTTTCATAATTAGATTTTTATCCAACTTGATAATAACTTCATTATTAGAGTTATTAAGTATAGTCGATTCTGAATTCTGATCATGGTTTGATGGATATATTTCAAGATCAGCCGGTAACTTGGATGCATTAACTGAAGATAAATTCTCAGATTGAGAAATGGAAGTATTGTTAGTCTGTAATAGCTTTTTTTCCCTATTTCTCTCTCTTATCTCAGTGCTAATAGTTTCTTTATGTACATGATCTAGGAATTCGATCTCTTTATCTTTACAAGATTCAAACTCCATATGAATAAGTGGTTCAGGGTATTGAATATTCGACTCTTGATATATATCAGAATTAAAAATATTGTCAGATATATTTTCTATCTGTTCAGGGGTATTATCAGAATTCGTTTTGTAAGATGCAGTATCATCACCTAATTTAGCAATAAGGTCGCCTTTTTCTTCATCATTTTGTGATAACTTTTGTTCCAATTTCAAAACCCTAGATTTGAGTTCGGTATTCTCGTTTATAAGGTTTGCGATATCTGTTTTATTTTTCCTATCTTGTTCTTCGAATCTAGTCTTAAATTCAGTATTCTCTTCTATGATCTGCTTTAATTTTATATTCTCTGCCTCAACCTTAGCATACTTCTTTCTAAGTTCGCTAATCTCAACTGTAAGCTTGGTATTTAATTCCCTTAGCGAAACAATTGTATATTGCGTGTCTGCCATCGTTTTATATAATGTGCAGACATATTCAATTCTTTATCGTAGAGATATAAATCACGTGATAAAAATCGTTGGATTTAATCCAACAAGTGGATACCGCCAAGAAAAATTCTCGATCATGTATACCCAATGATATTAATGTAACCAGATTAATCTTGGAAATACACTTGTAAAAATAATAAAATAAATTCGCTAATATACATGCAAAAGTAAACGCGATTATGTATGCGAAATCGAGCCACCAGGCTCAGCTTTATTAATTGAGAAATCAAATGTAAAACCTATTATACGAAAATT
>CAJVPY010006854.1:0-10183 GCA_910591965.1 Dentiscutata erythropus | reverse complement strand
TATATATATTATATATACGTATATATATAATTATATATATATATTATATATACGTATATATATAATTATATATATATATTATATATACGTATATATATAATTATATATATATATTATATATACGTATATATATAATTATATATATATATTATATATACGTATATATATAATTATATATATATTATATATATATTATATAATTATATCGATATAACAATAGAAATTATATTTATATCGAACAATACGAATATTATGTCATTGTATACATTATAGACCCTGTTATACACGTGAGATCACATTGCACCACAAATAACATTTGTACGTATTAATAACACATGTACAAGTGAATACTATTTATAAGATTATTTCAATCGGAGAAAAACTAAGCAAAAACTCCAGGAAATGAATGCTTTCTCATCTAAAATTGGCGACAATAAGAAAAGATAACAAAAAAAGATAACAAGAAAAAGATATAATTTTGTTTGGTTATTACTCTATGGTATACCAAGTTACTTATCGCCAAATCTGTCAAGTATTAATTAATTAGCCAATTACAAAAATAACTTTCATTATCTGTTATGTATATAATACGTAAATATACATTCTTTTAATGCCAATTTATAAATTGGAACCACTCAAATTCTTGTATATTTAAAACTTTTGTTTCATGTAAATTGGTCAAATATTTCACAAACTTTAATTAGAAGTGATTCTTATTACGAACGTACGTACGTACAAAATCGGGTTCAGGTTTAATATGCAAGAGTTAATTAAACGAAATTTCTTTTGAATAAAAGCTTTGAGTTTTACATAAGCAATTAATTCATTTAATGTGAATAAGTGATGATGAAAATGAGTAATGATATTAATTTTAACCATTCATAATTTTTGTAGAGTTTTATTTTTGTACGCATGTATGTGCAGTACGTATCAGGGATGTACGTACGTTACATTTTAAACATTTTAAGCATTTTAGAATTAATTAATGAAACTTAAGCAGGGATGAACATGAACAGACAATCAATAAGATCTGCAGATGGTCAAAACTCCGTTCCAAGTGGTGTGTATTCAGGGAATTCAGTGAAGTAAGCGCATAGATAGTAGTTATGGCGCTTCTAATCACACCAGTAGTATTTTGGGTTTCGTAAATTAAACATGGTTAGTCAACGAGATAAGTGTCTTATCTGAAACTGCTCATATTATTTGCACACGCTTTACAATTAGAGTTTAATTGGCTTACGCATTTAGAGAACAAGCCAGAGAATTGCTTGCATTTAAGTCCTATTATGAAACTAGATTATTGTCATTCATTCAAAGAAGTTGCACTTATGAATATTGCATTAAGGATGTTAGCTGCATGTTATTGCCATTTTTACTTGGATGAAAAATAACGTCAATAAATGATATTGCGTTATCGCATTGGTGTTCGTTCTAGAAGTCGTTTAGTAACTTTTTTTTTTTCATCCAAAAAATAATATACAGTTACTGGATTCAGTACTAGAGAGGCGGGCTATTTAATAAAAAAAAATAAATAAAGAACTATTTGTTTTCTCCACAGAAAACGAGCTCATATTTATCCTTTAATAAAAGTTTATGACATGTTATCACTTCGGAACAAAGTTCTGATGATATTTTTCTTAGAGTGGCTAACAAACTTCTTAAACAAGTAAATAAATAAACAAATGTTATTCTTAATTATAACGCACCTCCAATATGCTAAACATGATTTAGAATACCTCAATAAGAAACTGAACAAACATCACAACCTTGATGTCAACGAATGCTAGTGCAAAATGTTTATATTCTAGAAAAAGAGAACAAAGCTAGAAAGTAACAAATTATTTAATGTTGCATACGAAGTGGTGCCTTACAACATTGTTTTTGTTATGCTATTTGTTTTTTTTTTCTACTATTATGCTTGTTTCGATGATCAGGATTTAACAAGATGCATTCCCGATGTTTGTTATTTCATTTTGTGCATGTTTATCTCATAACATCGATTTTCGAAGAGATCTGTATTGGTTTTTTATTGGATGTGCAAAACTTTAAGTCCACGATATCGGAAAATCTTTGCTATGGAAGAACACCTACCTATCTACATAGCATATATAGCATTATTGTATACATATGCACACATGTACTTACGTAGCTAAAAAGTTTTACTAAACATAAATGTTCATAGAACGGACGGATTAGAAATATGCTATAAGCTTAAGTATTAAGTAAATACGGTATTTTTTAAAGTCATATATTTAATAAATAAAGAACTTTACGAAGTTTATTAAATTTTAATAAAATATATTTCGATAAATCTTACATAAATCTTAATGTTAATAGTTAATATACTTTGCTATATAATTCGAATGATATAAAATCATAATACAACAAAGAAATTTAATTACGAATACGAAAACGAAAACGAAGCGGAAACAAAAAATAAATAAGGAATAGTAACGGGAATAAATAAAATAAATACCGAAATAGGTAGCGAAATAAATAAAAGATAAATGAATGATTAATTCGGAAATAGACAACAAAGATAATGCGCAATATGATGTGATTTTAGGAATTATTTTGTGATAAAAAAAAAAGATCTTTTTTCAATTTTGCATAATCAATTAATATTCGAAAGAAATTGTTCACGCTCTTTGCTTTAGTTGGTCTTCGGGAATGCAATGCCATTTAAGAGTTCAGTAGCAATACTTAATTGCTCTTGATGTTGAGTTGCAGTCGTTTCTGGTTCAAATAAATTTGGCATGCCATTTGAGAGGTCTGCGTGCAACTGGACGGCTGCTAAGTTTATGTTTGGTAGGTTTGGTAAGTTGGGTGTCATATTCATATTTCTTTGATGACGATTTCTTCTATTGCGTCCCGAATTTCTTCTTACCGGTATCATATTGGAAGAGGATGAACAACATTAAAATAAAATTATTGACTCCTTTTATACGTATTTGTTTTATAATTTATGGTATAAAAACACAAAGTATATTTATACATATAAAATACAACACCAATCAATTCTTTTATATTGTAAAAAAAAGTGGATTTTGATCCTCAAAGGGTCCGTCCAAAGATTCATTTTTCCGTGGTTGGTTAATTAGTGATAACAAATAAAATTCATTGACGCCGAAACAATTCTTTTAATTAACAAACAAATGTTTATTGGTTCTTTTATCTAATTCTTTTACATTTTTAACTTAGTTTGTGCATCCCAATCCTTATCAATTACGTACTCACATTTAAATGTTGCGTTCTTGACAGGGCGTTTGAAATTGCACCATTACGGTTATGTAATTTTTTTTTTGGTTACATATATATAATTAATTTACATTGTTCACAGTCGCTATTCAGAATTACGAATTTTAGCTATTTTTATTTACGTATAGTCCGTACGTATCAGCTTTAATTCATCCCTGAATCCGATCTTCAATGTTTAATTTACTTGCAGGTTACAGAATTAATAAAATGCTTCCTTGAATTA
Organism: Dentiscutata erythropus; assembly: GCA_910591965.1. Lineage (NCBI taxonomy): Eukaryota > Fungi > Glomeromycota > Glomeromycetes > Diversisporales > Gigasporaceae > Dentiscutata > Dentiscutata erythropus. The sequence goes on along the minus strand of CAJVPY010006854.1, from coordinate 6,702 downwards.
TATGAATTATAATAAATTATATATAACAATTACGAACTTATAAGGCTTTGGTTTTCCTTTTTTGTTTTAAATATCGTTGAATAGAATTGGGAAATTTCTTGTCACACTAATAACAATGCACCATTTAATTGGTGTTATTATACCATAGTTGACGTTAAATTACAACACTTTTAAAAACAGAAAGTGGTAAGTTTTAATAATCTGGTAACTACAGTACGTATACGTATATTGTATTTAATAATAATTTTTAAAATATTTTTGTGAAATTAATTATATTTAAAATTTTATTATTTACACGAAATTTTTAATTCATTTTCGTTCATATATCATTATTAATATGGCCTGACTTTTCTTAAACAAATATCCAAAATTAGCTTTAAAAATTTATATGATGAACAAATCAATTTAATTTACCAAAATGACTGTTGAATTAGGAAAATTTCCAAAATTATATTTAATAATAATATATAATACGTAGTATTATGTTTTCTAATTATATAAATATTTTTTATCTACTTTTGTTATTGTTTATTATACTTTTAGAACAAATATATTATTGGTTACGTAAAACTTTGCCCGGTATTACGAAAATTTTCATTACGTTTATTTATTATTAATATTCACAATTTAAGTTGACCTAAGTCTTAAATTTTGAAACAATGTTCATCGGTGAAAAAATTTCAAAAACATAAATTCATACGACCAGTGATAAAATTATACGACAGATAATAAATATTATTTATATTGTAAACATTCTTTGCATAAATAAAAAAAGTTATAAAATTTACATAAAGATAAAAAAAAATTTTACATATAAAATTAAAAAATCACATAATCAATAAAAAAAAAACCACGATAGAAGCATATAAAAAATTTGCATGACTAAAAAATTACATAAATTTAAAAATAATTCTTATACTGTATATCGGTTTTTTACATTCACTATGTAGAACACACATGTACTGTACATAGCAAGTTACTTCTTTGGCAGGTAGAAGAGCAGTTGGTTTTTCAGCAGCTTATACATAAAATTGTCGATTGTTGGACAATGACAATAACATTGTAATGTCGTATAATATAAATCATATCACATGTCATATATTTGTATACTGTGAGAGAAAACATAAACATTTTTGTGCAACTGATTGATATATAACTCCGAATAACATATTTTACAATCTAAAATAATTGGTTATATGTTATTCGGAGTTAAATCAATCAGTTGCACAAAAATGTTTATGTTTTCTCATATAAGACAAATAATGTAAGTCATACTGTAGAAGTCATATGACAACACGTTTCATAATGGACAGGCCAAATTCGTGCTAGGTGATTGGTATAAAAAAACATTCTGACCCATTAATATTTTATTTATTTATTTTTATTTGTTTTAGTATTCGATCAAAGATTTCGCGCACCGAAAAAGTTGTATCGTTTCATTTTTAAAAATTAAGAAAAAATGTGAAAGATATATTTAAAATTAAACATTTGAAAGCTTTATTTATTATTTTTTTTTACATCAAAATTAATATGACATATGATATGCTTAATACCTTCGTAGTATAATAAAATTTAATAATTATGAGTTCTAATTTTTTACGTATTAACCCCTTCCACTTGCCGCCGGGATGTGACCAATTATTTGACGTGACAAATAAGCGCCAACTAACTTATTATATATTGTTGGTGCTTATTTTTCAGCCGAATGATTGGTCACACCCCAGCGGCAAATAGAAGAGGTCATCTACAATAGACTTGTAATGTTGCATACCTAAATTATTTCTAAATCGGTGAAAATTTAACGTACGTAGGTCCATTCAAATCGACCTAAATGGTGAAACGTCATTGTTCTATAGAGATCATCGCCGCATTATATTATCCAATTATTTTTGCATTAGTAAATTCTCATTACTTTTTTCTTGTAATTAATGTACCTCTCTTACCTCATTACTTATAATTGAATAATATTAGTTAGATTAAGTCTATATACAATGATATACTAAGCTAATTTTAATACTAACCTGCCTTCCTAGTTAACATAATTACTCTTTTGTTATGATTCAAAAATAGCTTAAATATCAATATTTGATATATTGAATAAAAGTAAAAATTTATCTTTAGTTTAAACTCTTAACTCTAATATTAGGTTTATTTTAATATTAATTTTAATTTAATTTGAATAAAAATTCATAATAAATTATAAATAAGAATTAGTTTAGAATTAACCGGAGGTGAAGTTCACCGGCCTAAGAATTGTTAGGGTTAGGTTAGGGTTAAGGTATTAAGATTTTTTTTTTTTATATAAAATAACATAGAGCTAATAAAAGGTCCCAATCTCAGTTTTTGTGAGGTTTTCAGGGGTTCTGAACATTTTTACTTAGAGTACCCGATCCCGTTTACTTAGTGCGTTTTTGAGATACAGCACCCCGGTGAATTTCACCTCCGGTGAGCATTAAAATCGTCTTATAAATAATTAAAATTAATTAAATTTTTTTTTTATTATAAAATTTGTTATTTTTTAAATTTTTATATATAAACTATTTTTTAAACTTATTTATAATAATAATCTCTAAATAAAAAAAAAAACAATTAAAATTTAGTTAAATAAGTATTAAGAAGTTTTTAATTAAAGTTTTTATAATAATTTTTTAAGAAAATTTTTATTTACATAAGGCAAAAGAGGGTAATTTGGCAAATAGAGGTAATTTGGCGAATAGGGATAATTTGGTGAATTGTAAAGGATTGTAAATATATTGTGAACCCATAATTGGATCTGAACAATTTCTATACCATTTGAATCCTCTTATTGAGAGGATTTGAATAGTAAAAAAATTGTTCAGATCTAATCATGGAGTTATGATATATTTTTATTTATTCCCAATTCACCATATTACCCTACTTATCTCTTAATTGGTAGATATTTGCAGGCAAATTTGCCTGCATAATTACTATAAATATATTTCTGTTCTACTTTTTTAATTATTTAAAATATTTAAATAAAATTTAACATGATAATATTTGAAAATAAGAATTATATTTTTGCAATATTTGTATTTATATTATAAGACAAAAATTTTAGTTTGCTTATAAGCTAAAAATAGACAATTTTAAAGAAATTTTTAAACTAAAAAATTAATTTATAATTTTTTAACAAACTCTTTAAATATTGATTTTAAAAATATAGTTTCTAATACAATATTATAGAGTATATAAAGGATGGCAACTTTCATTATTATACTTTTAGTGATTTACTAATAAAAATTAAGACTTGCCTTAAAAGTAAAATTTTATTTATAGGCAAAAAATATATAAAATTTAACAAAATCTAAAAAAAAAATTATATAATAAAAATTTCAATACAAAAACTTTAAACTTTTATTGTGTTAAAGTTTTTTAATAATTTTAAAAAAATTTCTTAACAAAGCTAATAAAACAAATCCCAAATTAAATATTTTACTTGGAAAATATATAGCTAAAATCAGTATTTAAAATTTTATTAGAAAAATTTGCAGGCAAATTTAGCTGCAAACCAATTTAAGAGATAACATATGTGGATTTTAACTCAAATCATAATGTGACAAGTATAAATGTTTAATTTGGTATGCAAACGATTTTGTACAACTAATGTTGCTACAACATCTATACAAAACAATATATACTGACAAATTTTTATGTGTCATATTATCTTGATATTTTATCACTTAATTTTGTAATTTTTTTTTATTTTGCTAGTTCTTAATAAAAATTTATTCAAACATGAAAATTTCTTCTGCTAAAAGAGATAATACAATCAGTGCTGCACTTAAAAAGTTAAATGATTGTCTCTGGGTCTAAACCTCAAAGTATTAATAGCTTGGCAAAAGACTTTGGTCTTTTAGAAACTACTTTTTAGCATGCAGTTGGTAATAGTGGTCTCTAAACATCTGGGTGCATTCAATGTTCTCACCAGTTATAAAGAAAATCAGCTTGTTGGCTACTGCATTAACATGCAGAAGCTCAGGGTTGGTTAAACAAAACAGGAGGTTAATCATTGCATGATAAAAAATGATAAAGTTAAATAAACAATCACACCCATTTGGAGAAAATGGGCCAGATCAAGACTGGTAGAAATGTTTTATGAGAGACTACTCTAAGCTATTCTTTTGTGTTTCTCAAAACTTATTGAAGACAAAAGTACAAAAAGCAAATAAAACTATTATTGATAACTATTTCAAAAAACTTAAACAAATTATCAATAAAATTTTACTTGCTGTAGCACAAATATGGAATATGGTGCCTAAATTAGAAAGGGTTATAAAGAAAAAAGGTGCATGTCAAGTTCACAAAATTGCACATAGAAATTCTCATGACTATATTTTAGTTGTGCCCACAATTTCAGCAGCTAGGTCTTATATTTCACCTTTAATAATTTATAAAGATGTTTATATGATTTCTGGTTTATTTGATGAAGCACTACCAGAAACTGTAATGGCTTTACAAGTATAGGGTACATGTGTGAAAAACTATTTTAAATATATTTTGATTATTTTATTCAATCAATTCCTCCTACTCAACCAGTATTACTAATATTATATAGTCATAGTAGTTATATCAGTTATACAATTGTTGACTTTTGTCATAACAATGAGATCCTTTTTTATGCATTTCTATTGCATACAACTTATGTTTTGCAATTATCAGAAATTCCTTTTAAGAAACTAAAACATAAATATAGTAAGGCATATAAAAAATATAGTAATGAAAATGATAGTATAATAGTAACCAAACAAACTTTTTGAAAAGTTTTTAGTTTTGCTTTTCTTGAAACTTATATATCACAAACCATTAGTAATGTCTATAAAGCGACTAAAATCTGGCTATTTAACCCAAAAGCTATTAGTTCTGACTATTTAGACACATCATTAGTAACTGAATAATTTAATATTTTACATTTGTCTAGTCAATCTTCTATTTAACAAGCCATGTTAGCTCAAAAGCCTGCTAATTCAAAGCATTTTTATTCTACACATTCAAATATTAACCAACTAATAGAAGAAAATATAAAACTTAAGAATAAAAATATTTTGTTAAAGTTACAAATTTCAGTAGCAAATAAAGAACTAAATACTTATAAAAATTCTGAGACATCCTCTTTATATTTGGTTCTTAAGTACCCAGTTTCTCATATTTCAATAGAAAGTTTACAAAAAACCAGACTAGGTCTGATCTACCTTCTCCAAGAAAAAAAAGAAAGACATTTCTAGTTTCCTGACTCCTTACTAGTGAAAAAAGTTGGCACCAATTTGAAAAAGTGAAATATAAAGCCGATAAAGCAAGACAAAAAAAGAAGTAGCAGCCCAAAAGAAAGCTAAACAGGAACTTCACTTGATACAAAAAATGAAAAAAGAGCCCAAAAGACTCTTGAAAACCAGAAAAGTCATTAAAAAAAGAAAGAGAAGTATTTTAATTTTGATAATCAAAATTTGCCAAATTACTCCTTTGATCTTAAATTTGTATTTTTTAGTACTGTATGTACAGTGGCAATTTTTACTAATTTTCATTTATTATATCCTTTTTTTTTATAGATCTATTCTAAATATAGCATAGTCTCATAACTTCAAATATGTAAAATTTTACACAGGTCAATAAAAAGTTTAATTAATAGCATTGTTAACTTCACCAAATTACCCTTTTTACCTTATATTTAAAATTATATACTGATATATATTGATGCCTATTTTGATATTTATAAATTATTTAACTTTATAGTGAAACCCTTGTTGCAGCTTGAGCTTTCTATATTTTTATTATTAAATTATGATTAAACTGCAATTCACTATTAATTAATAATCATTATTATATAACTTGCACTATATTTGTAATTTAGACTAATGTTATATACCCTAGTAAGTTGTATTCTTATAATAGTAGTAGTGTTCTTTTTTTTCTTATTTCTTTTTCAATTATTATTAATTTCTTTTATAATTTTGTAAAGTTTTTACAACCTCTTATTATTATTATCTTCATAACTAATACTATGCAATAATTGTTGTTCATTCTAATAGATTATAGATCATTATCATTGTTATTATTTGGTAATTGTTCTTTATTTATTAAAATATTGTAATAGTATTTGTAATTGCCAGAAGCAATTAATTGTTTAATGAAGTTTCTAGATTATGATTACTAGTATTATATAATAATTGTTTATTCTAATAGGTTGCTACAATATATAAGTTATTTTTTAAATTTATTAAAATTGCTACAATAGTATTTATAGTTAAATTTGAACTGAAAGTAAATTGATTATCTAATAATATTTCTAGATTATTATTACTAGCATTATATACTAATTCTGATAGATTGCTATGACAAATAGTATATTATCATCATTACTATTTGGTCCTGTAATAGTATTTGTGATTAAATTTAAATTAAAAGCAGATTAATTATCTAATAATATTTCAGATTATTATTAGTACCATGTAATAATTGTTATTCATTCTGATAGATTGCTATAATATATAGATTATTATTATTATTATTATTTAGTCTTGTAATAATATTTGTGATTAAAAACTCTTTCCGGTTCACCCCTGAAAATCATTGACAATAGTAAAAAGTAAACAAAATCTTTGCAAGTTTATAGTATTATAGTAATTCATACAACAAGCCCTTTGGGCAAGCAAGTTACTCTGGTACACAATAAGTAATTACAATCAG
>CAJVPY010006853.1:0-10184 GCA_910591965.1 Dentiscutata erythropus | reverse complement strand
TTACTTAATAGAATTTTGACTTTTATATATAGAGACTACTTCCAGATTTTAAAGAAATAATAAAAATCAACCTTTTCAAAACTTTACCCAAAAATAAGCTACCCCATGATTTTTGTGTCACTTTTTTGGACAAAAAGGTAGCTTATTTTCGGCAATATACGGTAGATATCCGCTCTTCTTTGGTGTAGAGTTTGCATTGTTAGAAGGAGATTGTTTAGGCACTTGATCTTAAATACCTATTTCTTGTTTACTTCAGAGCTTTTACAGTTGCTACCTTTAAATTGACCTATGTTGCTCCAAACCTCTTTCCAATTAACTATGCCTGTGTCCCGATCAGTTTCTACCCACTTGTTTATACTTTTTAGATTTTTCCACTCTGCATCAAAACTAACTGCAGTGAGTTGTGTGATGAAGCTTCTTGTTGCATTGTCTACTCTTAGGTTTTTTCACTTGAGTTCAGATATTGCTTGTTTGTTCTATGGCCATTTTGGGGAAATAGGTGTAGCATATAGGGCACCTTCTTTTGCGAGAATATTTGCTTCATCATTTTCTTTAATTTTACTATATGCTTTAACTTTTTCTAATCTAATTTATAGCTCTTTTAACTTGACTGTGTACTGTATTTGCTCCAAGAAGCATTGATTTTTCTTTTTGACCACATCATACATCCTTTTTGGGCTCAGGCTTGCTTGAATTGCCTGTATTGCCACTGCACTATCAGTTAGTATTTTGACTGCTGACTTGTATGGAGCTGCTAAGAGGGCTATCCATATTGCACCTAGCTCGGCTCTTGTGGATGATGGCCAGTTCTTAATTGCATCCTGGAATCTGGCTATTACATTCTTATATGTTTTGGATTGACATGCTAAAATGGCAACACAACCCAAACTCATTCTTCTTTTCTCTGGTTCTTCTACTGGATTTAGCAACGAGCCATCTGTATAGAATGTGATTCGCTTTCTACCTCTTAACTGAAATGCTACTTCTTTGATCTCACTTATAGCTTGTATGTCTTCGAGAGCTTGATTTATGATTTCTTCTTCTAGTGGAAAAATAGGTATATTCTCAACTGAAGATTCTTGTATACTCCTTATTATATTTAGGCTTCCCTCAAATTGCTGCGATATATCTATAATATTGCTAAGTGGAGTGACTAATTTCCATATCTGGTCTTGGGTAGATATCTTTTGTACTATCTTTGAGGGAATTCTCTGTATCTTGTTTTTCTTTAATCTTTTTATGCAAGAGATTTCATCTCCTGAATGCTTTGTTGAGCCAAATTCACAGCCTCTACATTTAACCAGTTTGACTGATATTTCTTGCGGCTCTTCTATATGTTCCTAGTGTTCTACAAAGATAGTTTTCTTTCCCTATTTCTTTACAATTTTTCCTATTACTGTCTTGTTTTTGGCCTTGAGGAGTACCTATTCTTTTTTCCTTTTATCATTACTTATTGGTGCTAAATCTATCTTGGAGGACAGACAATTAGTCGTTTTGGTTCTAAACTCTACTTTGATTTCTCTGCTTATTGGGTTTTCAATTATCTTTTCCTCTAACTTTTTAACCCATAATAGAGTTTTTCCCCTTTCTTTTTGCCTCTTGCATTTCTTGATCTGGCCCCAAGTAAGCATTTTTTGACCTGTACTGTTCAGTATCTGCTTCATCACCATAATACCTGTTTCTTTCTTTTGTATAAAGCCTTTTATCATTTTCTCATCCAGAAAATCCATGATTTCTACTTCAGCCTCTGTGAGCTTAAGGCTTTTCTCTTTTTCTCTGGATCTTATACTTATATTTAAGTTTTTTGCTTCACTCAGAATTTTATTTGCTAGGTTTTGTTTGAGCTTAACCTTCTTTAGTCTTGCTGAGTTCAGGCTTGTTATGCACTAAGTGCTTTTGCAATCTATCTGAGCTTATTAAATTCTGATCTACATGGCTTTGCCAATTTTATTGTTCTTATTTATATGTTTTCTTAGCTCTGTGATATGAGGGGCCATCTGATTCTGCCAGATAGTTTTAAGGCCAAATATATTTCTATATGCCAAGATTGCATTTGCCATGGTAATGGCTAAGCCAGATTTGTTTTTAATTAGCTTCAAGATGGGGCTTTGAAGTTTGTCATATTGCTCTCTTGAGATTATACAATATTGTAAATGGTACTTCAATCTTGGGATAAGTACTCTATTGTTAATATAGCTAACAAGATGTTTTTCTTGTAGATTGCTATATTGATTGCTTGTATTTTTTTCTTTGCAAATACTTCTAATATACGACGGACTATGTTTTTTTGAAAGCCAAATACTGAGAAATCTTGTTAGCTCGCTTGCCTTCTTTTCGAATACTTTTGCTTTTGGTGTGCCAAATTCTATATATCTAGACTCTTTTATTTTTTTCCTATCTATTATAAGCAACTTGGACTTCTTGCTGTTGATTTCAATGTCATTTATTTTATAAAACTCTTGTGCTATGCTAATCGTTTCTTCTAGTTCTTCCTTGTTCGCTGCTACGAAGGTTGTGTTGTTAGCATACGCAATTACAGAGATTCTTAAGCTTTGCTGCCATGTATGATTTCTGCTCAAATCAATTGGCCAGTTCACCTCAAGTTCATAACCACGCTTTTTGTTTTCTTGAATTTCTGTCAGCAGGGGGTCGTAGAATATCCTCTATACAAGAGGGGAGATTACTTCCCCTTGATCAATTCTATCCCCTGCTACAAATCTTTGGGTAGTTCCTAGGCTTGTTAAAACTTCCATTTCACAGTTATCAAAGAGGTTTATGATGAAGCGTATTAGTGGCTCTGGGATTTTGATTCTTTGTAGTACGATTGTAAGCATTTTTAGCCCCATGGAGTTGAATACCTTTTTCATGTCCTAGAATAAGAGCCATATTTCCTTCTTCTTTTCCTTCGCTTTCTCTACTAAACAGTCAATGAGATGCACTGGTGCTGCTATGCCCTCTCCTGGAAGGTCTGCAAAATTTCTGCCTCTTAGTACTTCTTTTTCGCTAAAAATTTTTGCTAGCCTGCTTGTGATTACTCTTATTACTGTTTTCCAGAACGATTCCAATAGTAGGATCAGCCGCACATTGTTTAGGTTATAACACCAGTCTTCAGTCTTGGGTATTGGGTACAGGATACCTAGCTTCCACTTTTTTGGCATAGTACCTTTTTCTATGCACCTGGATGCAAAATCGAGGAAGAATCTTCTTGTAGTAGAGCTTACATTTCTTATTAGTGGGTATGTGATACCTGTTCTTCCTAGGGCTGACTTGGTTTTGACCTGTTCTAGCGCCTACTTCCATTCAGCTAGACTAATCTTATTTGTGGTACCTTTATACCAAGACTCATCTATATCTTCTTGTAGAGCGTACTAGTTTTTCCACTTTGCCGGCATGGCCTCTATCTGTACTGTATTTCTTGTATGAAATTGCTTTTCAAAGTGTTCTTTGACCTCTTTTAATATGCCTTCTGGCTCATAAATTAATTCTACTTCTTCTTCTGTCTTCTTAACTACCCTGTTTATTTTGATACTCCTGTTAGGTTGGTCTAAAAGGCTATTGAGCATTTTCCATTAGTTGGTAATGATTATACTGTGCCTCTCTTCTATACTTTCTCTAATTTTTGCTTCTTTAATACTTTTGATTCTTTTGCACCACTTCTTGTATAGTATTTTTGCCCAGTTTTTAAGACCCTCTGAGCTTAGTACGTCTGTTTTATCTTCTATATCATTACCAATCAGAGAATCAACCTTTTCTAATACACTAAGTGTGTTGTTTTTGATTATGTCTTGTAGTGGTCCTTTCTTTACTTTATGGTAGCCCTTGTTGCATGCTTTTACCACTAGTCTTAGTGCTTGTACTTCATCGCTCTCTTTATTAATCTTCATAATTTCTGGAGATTTCTCTCTTTTTGGAAGGTTTGTGTTTGCTGCTATTCTGATGCATTCTTCGATTGTGTTTGCTGCTATTCTGATGCATTCTTCGATTATATCTCATTTCTCATCTATGTTCTTGGGTTTATGCTTGTTCTAGCAGTTTTTTATCTTCTTTTCAAGGCTCTCTTTATACTGGCTCCAATCCTCTTTAGAGGCCTTACTTAAATCTAAGTTGACTCTTTTTCTGTTTTCTTACCTTCTCTTGGCTGCCCCTGTTTTCCTTATTTCAAGTTCTGTAGTAATGCTTGCTCTTATCAATTTGTAATCACTCATAGTGCAGAGATCTATATTGTCAACTTTGGTATAAATCATACTGCTTTTCCATCTATCTGATACTCATATATAGTTAATTCTAGTTTCTGCTTTTCTGTTTGACCAGGTTGGAGTGCGAGCCAGGTCTTGCATATCGTACATATTCTTTTCTTTTAGAAGTGCTACAATTTGCTGTTTTATCTTGGACTTAGTATTTGTACTTTCTACTTCGCTATCTGCTAGATTTGGTGTACTGACATTAAAATCTCCCAAGATTATAAAGCACTGTGACTTTTTGTTAGGTTTTTCTAAAGTATCTCTGAGTATATTCGGAATTTCTTCTTGTTTTGTTTTGTCATTTGGAGCAATATACAAAAAGTTTATAATTATTACCAGGCCCTTAAAGTTCAAACTAAGTTTTAAAAAGTATGGGTTGTCTCGTGATATATATGTAATATGTTGTTCCCAATGTTTTTTGATCAGCACTCCTAGGCCTGATCCTTTTTTCTTGCCCTCTTCAGAGCTTGTCCAAAAATTTTTATATATCTTCGTGTCTTTTGTTGCGAAAATACCTTCTATGTTGCTAATATTGGTTTCCCCTAAACCCAAAATGTCTATTTTCTTCTCTTCTGCAAAATCTATTACTGCCTTTAGTTTGTTTTTATTGTTTTTTATCTCATTAATATTATTAAACTCAATATTTAATACCCCGAATTGTTTATATGTTGCAACATTTTCTTCTATTACTTTATGGAGCCTTCTCTCTGGACCTTCTTCTAGTGGCTCTCTTTCTTTACCATTTTGAAGTCCAGAGTGATCATTTAATGTGCCTTTGGTGCCCTTAGGAGCAATAAGCTAAGGTGCCTCCCACCGAAGACCCCTTTTGATTTTCATGCTTGTCGAGTCTGTCTAGAATTTGTTATGAATTGAGTTGCTGCCTTTTGGGTCTGAATTATCTATGAGTTTAGTTTTTTTTGGTGTCTGAGCAGCCAGTTTTCTTTTTCGTGATCTTTCTTTACTGGTTGACTACTGTGCTCTGCTGATTTTACTGTGTTTCTACTAGTTCTTTGTACAAGGGTCTTATTAACTTTGGGCTTTCTTTATTTTTCGCCTATTAAGCCTAGGTCTTCTCTTTTCTTTTTGGTTTCTATACTGCTAAACTCTTCTAATTCTTCTCTTTATTTTCCTTTTTTTTGGCTAGTGTATCTTGCAAGTGAGTTTTCTTTGTAGAGTTAATTGCTTCTATAACTTCCTTTCTCATATTCCTCTGCCAAAATTTACCATTCTAGTTTAGTATTAAAATAGTACAGGCCTGCACCTTGGGCTTGTATCAAATCTTCTCTAGATTTAAAGTATATATACGCTCTTTTGTTATGATTACTATGCTGATTCTCTAGAGTGTAGACTGTCTGTACCTTGTATTTTTTTAGTTGGCACAGGAGTAGACTGTCATATATAGTTTTTGGGACGTTATAAATCATACTTTTAAATCTGTTTTTTTCTTCAAGCTCTGTGTGGTTAAATTTTCCTGGCATTGTTTTGTATGTCCTACCATGTCCTAATTAATTTAATTATGCTATTCATGCATCAACATATACTTAATCTCTAGGCATTAATCACATAATCTGATTATATAGGCATTAGTATTTACCATTACAATAATCATTATTATTTTTAATTAACTATTTTTTTAAATAAAAACTTATTAACATTATGAGCTCAAAACCAAAATATATTTTATTGCATAGTTGAGCAATTGAATTTAGTAATAATTTGTAAAGGACAATAAAAGGCTAATATGTCGATTTTGCCATTATAGTATTGCTTACAATATTCAGTCAACAATTACAGAATATATTAATAGCAAAAATTACAAAAAAAATAAAGCTGTAGCAAATGTAACTACAAAAATATGACAATTAATAGATGTTCTATAGAATAGGTGGGCAATATATAAAATAAACTTTGCTAATAATTAGTAATTATTAATAAATATTTAGCAGAGTTGCAGAGTTTGCTGAGTTTCCTACCTATTTTATAGAACATCTCAATTAACTATTTTAATAGTGGTACAAGCTTCAAATTCTAGAAAAAAAGTAGGTTTAGAGCTTGTAAAAGTATTTGATAAGCCAATATTTCTCTTAAAAAAATAGACAAGTTGTTGTCTTGAATTAAAAAAAATGTTTATGATAGTAGCACAGTTTTTCTCAAATACTTTGTATAGAGATTACTTACTAAATATTTTTTAAACAAAAATTGATAAGCTTAAAATGTTTTTTAGTTGCAAAAATGTGTCAATTATTATAAACAAAACTTCAGTTTCAAATATTCAAAGTGTTGTAAATATAGTTTTTTCTTATTATGGTACTATAAAATTAGTTAAAGTGGGCTTTTTAAATTTGTGTTAGTATAATATATAATATTTAATTTGTATTATTTTATTATTATTAATATAGTAATCTATTTGGTATTTCAAAGAAGTATAAATTTCTGTTAATTATTAAATTATATGAGAATTATATAGCTATATTAAGCAAACAATAGCTTATTCTAAGATATATAAGGTCTTTGCCTTGAAAATTATATTATGGAACATATGATTTACTATGTTATATAATATAATTTTTAAGGCAAAGACCTCATATTTTGGTTGTTATGTAGCATCTTTAAAATAATAGAATTCTTGTATTAAAAAATCTTCTTCTATTAAAAACTAAATAAAATTCATAGTTTTGTATAACATTTTATATTGATAAATATTTTGATTATATTTGTATGATCTTCAAAAACATGAACTTATTTAAATTTACTTGTAGTTTATTACTCACATGTACAAATACTTGTTGTAAGCTTGAATTTTTTTTCAAATTAATACAAAATCTGTATTTTTCTTTATTGAAAATTGGCTTTTTTGACTTGGCCTGTTCAAAATAATAATACAGTTAGATCTCTCCAAATGCATCTCTATAAGTATACACACTTTTTAATGAATACTCAAATGCTAGCTTATGTATATACTTTACTTCTATAAATGCAATTTTCTTATTATTCTCTATATGTATATTATAAGAGTGCAGTCCTAATAGCATATACTTAGAAAGATTTAACTGTAGAAGTTCAACTAATTTTGATAATAAATTTTATTTATTAATCTTTAGATTGAATCCTTTATACTAGTATTTCAAAATGTATTTGAAAAAGCCTACCAGAAATTTAAATATAATAATACAAATCTTCTAGTCTAACCACTTTTTAAAACATCTAAGTTTTTGATTCACAATTTATTAACCTTACAATAGAAAATTGTAATATTCAACCTTATAGCCTTATTTCTGAATTAACAAATCCAATTATGAATTTAATTCAAAAACAGGGTTATTTGTAAATTTTAATTTATCACAATTCAATTCAATGATTTAAAGAAATTTTGAATAAAGTAGCTTATCAATTATCAGAAAAATTAAATAAATACAAATTTGCAAAATTTGCAGTTTTGCAGATTTTTGAAGAATTGTTGTAAAAAATCTGCAAAATTTTTTAGAATTTGAAGTTTTGCAAAAAATTGCATTTAATTTCTGCATTTATAGTGTCAAATTTGAAGGTTTGCGCAGATCTTCATTTGATTTATTATTTAATTTTTTTGCAAATCTGCATAGAACTGCAATAAAAAAATTTTCCTAATAATTGCTGCAATTAAGTATGATAGCAGAGGATTATATTTGGCTATCTATTTCATTCTCTAATATTGAAAGAAGTTTTATGGCTATAATAAAATTTTAGCCAATAGTTAATAAAACCTAAGCAAATAATTAATATAAATATTGACTATTTTGTATTTTAATAGTACTTAGTATTATTTTATTATTATTTTTATTTGACTAAATGAGAAGCATGTGAAAGACTTACTATATTCATCTAAAAAAAACACCTGTTTTTGCTATAAGGTTGCTTATTTTCAGGTATAATCTCAACTAATAATTTGAATAATTTGATATTTAGTTACTAATTTCTATTATATAAGAGGTGCTTATTTTTGGGTATATATAAATTGTAGGGGTCCATACTTTCGAGGGAGCTTATTTTCGGAGAAATATGACAGGCAAAAACACCTCAACATATAATCAAGTCAAATTGGCAAGAATTAATTACCAGACACATCCCAGACTATTTACATGAGATTTTGTAATCTATCGGGAAAATTAAATAAGTGTAAATTTGCAAAAATCTGTATTTTTGCAGATTTTTGAAGAATTGTAAAAAATCTGCAAAATTTTTTAGAATTTGAAATTTTGCACAGAATTGAATCTAACTTCTGCATTTATAGTATCAAATTTGAAGTTTTTCGCAGATTTTCATTTGATTATTATTTAATTTTTTGCAAATCTGCACAGAACTGCAATAAAAAAAATTTCTTGATCTTGCTATAGCATGTAGGTTATTGCGATTGCTTTGCTTATGTTAAATAGCTATGTTTTGTTTAGCAAATAATAGTATTTTTTTAGAAAATATAATGAGTTTGTTTTATTTTTTTTTCTTTTCTTTTTTAAATATGTTATTATGAAAATAATACTGTAGTAATGGTTTGGACATGACAAAAAACATTTTTCGAACGATTGTAAAGCTTAATTAGTCAAAAAGAAATTTAGTGTAACTTTTTTTAAAAAAAATTGCAGTCTATTTTTATTAAATAATTTAATGTAAAGATAAGCTAACATAATTAAATATGTATTGATTAATCAGCATTATATCAAATAATTTACACATATTTTACTAAATTGTGTCAAATTCCACAGGTCCCTGTATTCAAGTCAAAACATAATTATTAGAATTTATTTACATTGATTTAATTAATCAACCTCTTCAATCATTGGACTATCTGGGAGCAGTGTCTGAAATTGGGTTGCGGAGTCTGCGGACCGCAACAAAATTTTAAATTCCCACAACCAAATCCGAAGTGTACATGCAAATTTTACCTATAAATTTTGATTAAATGTTCATGTGCGCAACTAAATTTTATAAATTTTTATAATCCACAATTCATTTCTTTTAATTGGTTACAGCCCGCAACTAATTAATTTCAGACACTGCTGGGGAGCCACTACATATTAGATCCACTACCATAAAGGTTCATCATTATTAGGTTGGCAATTTCTTCAAATGATTTCTGTTTATAATCATATTCTTCCTTTTCAGCTTCTTGATTGTTTTCAAGCCATGTAATTGTTTCTTGAATAGCATCTTCAAGTTTCTTGAAAAATATAGACATTAAGCTTAATTCTTATTATATTTACACTTGAAAAAAAAAATATATTGAATTCATAATCATACTTGAAGTGTATTTCGCAAGTTGTATGCATAACTCTCCAAGCCATTACGTGCTTGAATTCTTTGAGCAACCTTTTCATCCTCTAAACGATATTTCTCAGCATCCGCAACTATCCGAGTCAAAAATTATCATTAGAATTTATACTTTACGGGAATATAAAAAATTATAAAAGATCCGCTTAAAGTTTACCCATGCGTTCGATTTCTTCTTTAGACAATCGTCCTTTGTCATTTGTAATGGTAATCCTGTTAGATAGTCCAGTTGTCTTATCAACAGCAGAGACCTATAAAGGAAATAATTATATGTTAGTAAGAATTAAAAAGGTTATAGTCAAAAATAAATAAATAAATAAATAAATAAAAACATACGTTAAGAATACCATTTGCGTCAATATCAAAAGTAACTTCGATTTGAGGGACATCTCGAGGTGCAGGTGGAATATCGATCAATTTGAATTTACCAAGCAAGTTATTATCCTTTGTACGAGCACGTTCACCTTCATATACATGGATAAGTACATCTTGTTGGTTATCCGAGTATGTGGAGAATATCTCGGATTTTTTTGTGGGAACTGTGGTGTTTCGTTTAATAAGTGGCGTCATAACACCTCCTGCAGTTTCAATACCGAGAGAAAGTGGTGCAACGTCAAGTAATAGCAAGTCTTGAGTTTTTTC
>CAJVPY010006852.1:0-10185 GCA_910591965.1 Dentiscutata erythropus | reverse complement strand
AAAAAAAATAAATCATAACTAAATTTATGCTATTTTTAAGCTAAAATTGTTACACAAACTCTACAGCTTAAGGGATAGAAATATTATTGGCTAGTTAAATAAGGCATAGTAGTATTATACAAGTACCTCTTAGTATCTCCATATAAGTACCTCTTAGTATTTCCATACAAGTACCTCTCAGTACCTCCACACAAGTACCTCTTAGTACCTTTACATGAGTACCTCTTAGTACTTCTATATAGGTACCTCTTAGTACTTTTGCACAAGTACTTTTTAGTATCTTTACACAGTTTGACAGTTATGCTATTATATTTCTTATATGTGGAAAAGTTATAAAAAAGGAGCCTTTGCCCCTTCTACTCAAGTTAAAGTTCTTTACTCTCTCATAGTATCTAGCCCTATCTTCTTACTATTTTATTTTGTATATAGTGATATACTCTCTTTAGGGTAATTCTAATAAATAAGGTTATTCACCTTGATCTATAATAAATAAAGTATTTAATTATATACTGACCCTATGCCAAACTATTGCCTCCTACTAGTGGAGTTTGTAGTTCCATTCTGTGTACACCCCAACAGTAGGGTCTCTGCACCGAATGTCATGTTACCTTGCCATGTTGGTGCAAGAAAGCCATAACATTGTAATGTGTTTGTTATAGATAACTATGATGCTATTTCATGAAACTCAGCCTAGGAACTTATCTTGAATTAGAACAGGCAATGAAGTTATCTAGAATTGGCAGGAAGGTCAGAAAGTAAATTTAATGTTAAGGCAAAGCTTTACAGTAGAGATATACAAATATTGTATTTGTTATATAATTTTTATTAGCTATGCATGAGTTATAATAGTGTCTTCAGGGTTTTAGATTTATTTCTTTCTTTTTCACAATCAGTGTTTCTTTTTTCTTTTGTTTTTTTCTTTTTTTCATACATTTTTTTTAAAAATTTTTTTCTTTTTGTCTCATGCCTTTAAGAAGAAAAAAAAATTAAAAAGGAGAAAAGAGATTCTGATATAGTATATAACAACCTGTCAAATGATCAAGGGGAATGGATAAAAGGTGAACAGAGAGCAGAATGGTTAAAAAATAAATTAATAATCTTGACAGGCCATAAGAACTATTTGATGAAGTATTGATGAACTTGTTTGCAAGATAAATTAATATGAAGGCAAATCTTATTATAGCAGGTTGCACATAGATATTTATAGAACAACTGGGTGAGCTGATACTTGTAACTTAGATGTCAAAGGGAATAGCCCTTTGAAAAATTTAATATTTCAAAATATAATTTTATTAAACCTAATAAAGTAGAGACAAGACTGCCAAATTAAAATATATATATATATTTAAAGATCAATATTAATAAAAATTTAAAATAAAATAATGAAAGGTTGAATATTTAATTGTAGTTAGTACTGTTATTGTCAGTGTATCAAGTATGACAAACTACTGGTAAAATCAAACACATAGCTCAACAATAGCTAGATATACTCTGTAAGAATGCTATGTTGACTTTTTTTAAATTTAAATAGTAATAGTCTCAAAACAAAAAGAAAAAAATTAGCAAATGCACTTTGTGAAAATATCGTGTTAACTTTTAAGATCTTAGTATTGGTTGTTAAAGTTAAAATTAGGATTTAATTATGGTTAGAATCGTGTTTGAGTTATAATAAACATACTGTATTAGGTATATTTGAGCTATATTTTTTTCTTGATATAGTGATTTTTATTAATGAAACCGATCGCCTCATTATAACAAGAGACTTATATGATGATTATTATTGTCGTAATTACTAAACTATGCTTGCATAAGCATTAAACTAAAAATATGCATGGGGAAAGAAACTGATTGAACTGATTGGATGGAGAATAGAAAGGTTTATTAATATTCAGTAACATACGATGTAATTTATTTATTTTCTATTTTATTTTATATGAGTGCTACCAAGGGAAAATGAGACTCCAAGCTTTCAATTTTATTTAGTCCTTTATGGTAACATGTATAATACATATCATATATATATCCCAATCAGATTTTTTCATGGGCTAAATCCAATAAATAATTAATGATGAAAGCCCGAAATCACATGTTTTCTTAGTAGACTTATATAATAAATGAACAGGTATTGACCGTACTGAAATCAATAATTATTTTATCAGCTGTCCCAGAAATTATGAAAATAAATTGATTCTCATCAAATTATATTATTACAATGTATGATTTTAATACGATCTCTAATTTGTCGTATTTTATGAATCACATATAATACATTCGATTCTTAAAAGTATAAGTTTTAACAGATTAATCATCACTATATAATTGCTGGGCATCTTCATCAGTATATCCTAAAAGGTATAAAATATATCTCAGGGACTTCTGGTTAATTCGTGCACGTGCCTAAGAGATGCAAATATTAGTTTCAAATAATTCTATTAATTAATACAAGCATGAAAGATCGTTAAATATATAAATACTTTTTCTTGTACACGTGGCTTTGCGTTAAACGCTACCCCTAGTCCAGCTTTTGCCAACATGAATAAATCGTTCGCACCATCACCTACAGCGATAACTTGATCAAGTTTTATATTCTCAGCCTGAGCGATCACTTCTAAGAGTTCAGCTTTGCGTTTTCCATCAACGATTTGACCATCAAGTTCGCCAGTGAACGTTAAGCCATCCGGTGAAACTTTTAACTATTTATTAAGCAAAATTAGTTAAGTCATTGAGAAGAAATTAAATTTAAAATATCTTACTTGATTGGCAAAAGCATAATCTAGTCCAAGCTCATTCTTCACATAGTTAGCAAGAGGAATGAATCCGCCTAGAATAAATCAAAATTAGCAAAAATATGACATGAAAATTTAATTCGAAATAGTATAAATTTAGACAGAATACCAGAAATTACAGCCAATTTAAACCCGATCTTCTTTAGTGCTTTACATAGAAGATGAGCCCCTTCAGTAAAAATAAGATTCTTCTTGATAGTTTGTATAACATCAGTTGAAGTTCCTTTTAATAATGAAACACGAAGTCGTAAAGATTCCTGGAAATCAATTTCTCCATTCATTGCGGATTCTGTGATTACCTTATAAATAACAATATCGGAAGAACATTAGAAATTCAGCATTTAAAAATCTTATAAAATATGTGACTTGTGACTACATACTGCAACATCATTGACAACACCAGCTAATTTAGCGATTTCATCAATTACTTCTTGCTGTATTAAAGTAGAATCCATATCAAATACAACTAATCTTTTGTGCTTTCTAAAGACGTTAAACGGTTGAAGAGCAACATCAGTTCCATGATTTATGCTCAACTGAAATAATTCTTGTCTCAGGCGTTCAAGATCCGTTTCCGACGGCACTGAAAGTTTATAATCAGCACATAATAATTTCTCTTCGCTCAATCTTTGCATCTTCTCTATAGAAATCTTTTCACGAAGTAATAATTTTGTCCACTCATCCAAAAATTGTGGAGTAAGACCATTCTGATTTAATACAGTGGCAGTATATTTAATACGATCTTTATATGGTGCATCTTCAAGGGATTTTGGTAAAATATCATGCTGATTGTGAATATTAAAAGATAAATTTCCATCCCATTTTTTAGAAGCCTCGGCAAGATCACGAAACAAATTAACATTATCTGATTTTGAAGTAATCAAAACCCCAAATGTAACATTATGATAAAGTCGAGATAACATGAAGTCTGCAATTTCGCAATCATTTTTTGCCACACAATCTAATACACATCCGATAATGTCTGTACCATGAGGGCCGGTGAGAGAAACTAAAATTTTTTGATGTGGTAATAATTTTGACGGCGGTAACCAATTATTTTCTGGCGAAGGTGCCAAATTAAATTGTAAAGCTGTTGACATATTAAATGGGAAAGTCGTCGATAACTTCAGCTCCAAAAAGAACGAGTTTCTTAACGAGAACGTCTCTAAAAAGCAGCATAGTAGAGATTATAAAGCATATTCTATTGTATTACTACAGTACTAGTAATACTGTAATATAGCAAAATGCTGCACCAAAATGGAAACGGATTCTAGAATAATCCACGTGCAGGTTTTCGAAATTCGATTGGACTTTCAAAAACGTATTTTTTGTCCGTCCGCACGCGTGTTCAAATTTGTTAATTTAATGTAACAAAGATATGCATATTCACGCGTTCGTGTAATAAAATGTCATCATATGATATGCTTCGGTTCGGTGCTACGCATTTTCCTAGTTTTACGTAAATTCCAGTTTTACGATTGCATTACTGCATCTTTTTTTAAAAATAACTGCTAGTAGGAGCGTATCTCAGTTAGATACTGAGCAGGCAACTGCTCCCAAGGTTAAAATTAAAGAAAATAATTTTGTTTATTTCATTAATTTACTATTTATAGTATTTTTAATCAAGGATTAATTCCGTAGCAACAACAATTCCGTATCTATTCAATATATTAATTAAGCATTAATTCTATATCAACAGTAATTCCGTATCTATTTAATATATTAATCAAGTATTAATTCTGTATCAACAGTAATTCCGTATCTATTTAATATATTTATTCAGTATTAATTTATTATATAACCTTATTATTCCGTATATATATATTATATTCCATATGTTATCTGTAATTTTCTTTATTATTTTCGTAACTATTTTTCCATAGGGTAGCTTTGAGTTTGGCTTTCTCATGCATTCTCAGCCTCTAGATCAATTATACGCTGTTTCAATACTTCAAGCTCGGATGGATTAGCTTCGTTAGCTGTCATGATTAATAATAGTTTTATATGTTTTGAAAAATATCAAAAAATTTCTGGTTTCGAAAAATTGCCAAGAAAAAAAAATTCTCGATCATATACGAGTAATGCAAATATAGTAAAATAAATTCACGAAATATACACGCAAAAGTAAACTGCTTTATTGATATAAAAATTTACATAGCAGTAGTAATTTCAATACATAAAAAAATTCGCAATCTTGCGATACGCATGTCACAATGGCGCAATAATCTCACTACCCACATTAATATTTACAATAGGCTAAAAAATAAGACTCATAATGAATCAAAATCAACCCTTTATTTTTTGATTATACTGTATGCTATAAAGAGAAAACTCACGGGTTGCATTGGAAAAGATTTCTATTCTTTGGTCCCAATGCTACCAATTATTTGCTAACTTCTTATTTCCACCCATGTCGGCATCTCTCGTTTCTGAAATATATTAACCGATTTACAACCAGAATTTGAACCTTATTACAATTTTTGAAGCAGAAAAAGAAAAGACTGGATCACATATACGAAAATGCTTCCCTCTTAATGGGAACAACCGATTTTGAGCTCGATTAGTATGTTAACGCATATTCGTGATATTGCGCCAAATAAGAGAAATCTATAAGATAAAAGATAATCAGCATAAATGCATAAACATTAATATGAACTACGGTGAAAATATCTTAAACTGGTTCACAAAAATGTAATTCTTTATTAAACTTTAATATATTTATAATTAGACATTGTTTCTTCAATGGGTCTCCACAAGATACGACGAAATCCAATAACCACGATATGAATCCTTTTAGCTTATTGGGACCTGATTTGATTGTTTTAATTCGTTCATCGATTACCCCCGAAGTAGAATATCCAACCGCATGACCCTTCGCTATCATACTCATATATGACCTTAATTGTTTTAATCCATCATTTATTATTCCACGTATGGTTGTCTGTACCATTTTTCCGAGGTCCTTTGACCAATAAACGTATCGTCTATTTAGTAAAGACTCTTCATCTTCCGTCTCAAGGATCTTATCTAATTTTTCCAACTCGTTAGCACCAAAACTCCTTACTTGATTTCCATTAGCATCTCTCACCAGACCGATTAACGAAATATATTTAAGTTCTAAACAAACATCGTTCCCCTCAGTTCCTCCCAAAACAAAAATATCAGGAAAACCAAAACGGCCTGATCCTTTTTGTTTTTTGCCATCCATTACAAGACAAAGCTCCGGCACTCGATGACTTGATGGGAGAAGGATCTCGACAATAGCTTGAAGCACCGCCTCATTGGCTGAAGACAATGACATCCGTGATCTTGTTAATAAGGTGGCCTTGAGAAGTTTGATAAAAGGGATAATATTACCCACAACGAGACTATTATATGCTGTACCAATAAGAACATCATCGGCAACCTATATATATATTCAAAGGTTTAATAAAGGCATTAATCATAAAATAATAGAAAATGTAAATAACCTTAATCTTCGGTGACACAGGAATATTTGACGAATTATGGGATGTAATATTATCTAGTGCTCTTTTTTTGCTGATTGGTGCTACATTTCCTGTTTGCTTCTCAGTATGAATGTTCTAAAAAATAACAATAAATGATTAATTATAGGGCAACACACATAATAATAATAGATGCAAAAAATAATATCTCAGAAAAATGGTACAGCACAAATAAATAGAACTGCTACGCCATTAGTAAATTAACCGTAGTCTGGGCCCACAACTAATAAGACAGTTAATTACTACAATGAGCAGAATATAGTAAAATGGACTCCTGCGATTAAACAAGCCGAGATTTACCACACATAACCTGGCCCATATGATAGGTAAGTCAGCTGTTGCAAGTCTAACTGCCGAATCTGTAAAATACAGCATAGACATTGAATTGAAATCACAATTTTAGAAATGCTTACTCTAAGATACGTTTCATAAAACAATTCAAGAAGTTTGAGGGATATTGGTTTATTTTTAAGGATATTATCTATAAATTTGACATATCCCTCAAATGTCCAGGTATTGGAAGGAGCTGTAAAATATTTGGAAGAAACCCGAAACAAGTCTTTCTCTGACTTAGATAGGGTAGTTTCGTTGGATATAATGGCATATTTGAGTAATTCCCGTAGAAATTATTGTGTACAAGAAATTAGATCTTTGGATGTTCTATAGAATAGGTGGGCAATATAAAAAATAAACTCCGCTACTAATTAGTAATCATTAATAAATATTTAGCGGAGTTGCTGAGTTTGCGGAGTCTGCCCACCTATTATATAAATATCCAGATCTTTTATACTGTTTGTTTGATGCGTATTAAGTCAAAATACGCGTCTGATTATTGAAAGCGCGTATGTAATTGGCTGATGTAAATCCATATTTATGCTGTAATGATAAGCCTTGTAAGGTGGTACACTGATTTATTTAGAATTTTCACATTCACATCGCTTATACATTCCCTCCGCTATGTTTTACAATATAGGTGTGAATGATTGCATTCGTCACAAACCTTACACCCGTGTTTCCATCCTCTAAATATATGAGATATGCCACTTTTCAATGTAATTTTGTTTGTCTTATTTGTAAATATGTTAATCTGATTTTTTTTCATCGTTATTATATTAACAGAAAATATATATATATGTGACTAGTTGGGTATTTTACATATTAAGTAATCAAGTCTATATGAGGTATCATAATAAAATTTACTAGTACAAATTTTTTATGTATTATTTGGACCCATGTAGATTCTTACTATACCCTGGCAATGTTATTTAACCAGTAAAATTCAAGATTTATGTGTACCAAAAAAAATTATTGATATTATTACTGTTACATAAAACTAATATGCTTTAATTATAAAAACTTTTAAAAAACTTTAACAACATGTAAATAATTTTTTTAAAAGATTATTTGCAGTTTGTTTTCATTGGAAATCTAATTGGAGAACTAATAAAGCAAAATCTTGCTGTTTGTAAGTTATTCTATTTTTACTTCAAATCTTCTTTAGTTGTTTGTTAGTTAGTAAATTAAAATTCTTTTATTTTAGTTATTTAAAGGCATGTTTTAGATTAGTATTCATATTGAGGTAAGTCTTCAAATCCCACTTGTTAAATAAGCCTTTGATCTGTTGTTGATAAATAATAATACTATATTTCTCTAAAAATAAGCATCTCTTTTTTGTTTATTTTTAGGTATAATATCAATTAACAATTTTAATAATTTGATATTTAGTTATAGTCATCCTTCTATATAATCACCCTCATAGAGTTACAAACTCTATATAATTACTTTTTTTTTAAATCCTATTTTTTTATTATTAAATCTTCTATATAATTACAATTAGCTTATAATCACTATTATATATATTTTTATTTTTATAAAAAATTTTAATAATAAAACTTCTTCTATATAATCACAATTATTAAATAATATATCATACAAAAAATTAGTTCTACTACTTCACTGATACTCATTTTGTAAACACAACACTTTGCCAACAATTATTTTACTAATATGTTTATTTTTACTAATACTTAATTTACTAATTCACAGTTTATTTTAATAATAGCTCATTTTACAAATAATATAATTCTGGTCATTATTATTAAGATCAGGATTAGAAAGAGTTAAGCTTAGCATAATTTATAAAAAAACTTGACATTGAATTAAAATATTGATAAAATAATTGTTTGTAAAATGAACTTGTTAGTAAATTAATGCTAGTAAAATAAACATATGAACTTTTTTTAATGATTATCTGTACCAAAAAATCCAAAACACATTTTTTGTAAAAATACAAAAGTATTTAATAAAAATGGAGAATATACTAGTAGCAATAAGTTAGCAGTTGTTATTTAGAGGTAGTTCTTATAACTACCCCAGTATTGCCACCAAAATGTTACAGTTATATGACAATTTTTGTGGCATAAACAAATCAGATTTTAAGATCAGATATAACATTACATGATTAGAAAAATTCAAAACAAACATTCACTTTGTCAAAAATTGCTTGTTTCTCAAAAAGTAGCATAAGAAACCAGCTTTAGTGTTTTAACAAAAAGTTTTTCTTAAGCAATTTTACCTATAGTTCTTACTTACTCTAACCCAAATCCTAACCCTAACCCTAATCTAAATGAACTTAAAAAATTTTTCAATAGTTATGTGACTATAATATTTTGGTAGTGATACTGAGGAAGATTAATTCTTATATGCTACCTGCTAACTTCTCCAGAGTTTATCACTCACTATACACATAGTATTTGTTATTTAGAAGTAGTTCTCATACACTACTTGCTAACAAGCCAGAGTTTATTATTTACTAAAAAAAAAACATAGATGTCCTACTCCTTTTCTAAAAAAGAATTAGGAGTTGTTGAGTCTTTTTATAGATATAACTACTTTCCTTAGGTGCAAGTGGTCTTAGAGATTGGAACTGTTCATTGTAATCAGATTTATAACCGGTTTTAACCGGTTATAACTTATAACCGAGTTGAGAATTTTTTAAATTGATTAACTAGTTTTATTATAACCAAATATATCTGATTAATTGGTTTTATTTAACCGAATCTTATCTGATTAATCAGTTTTATTATATCCAATTACAGCTGTTTTCATAAATTCTGTGATACCCTAAAAAAATTTGTCGAAGTCTATTTGGCCGAAGTCGGTAAGTTATTGATTTTGGTATGATCAGTATAATAAGAAAAGCTATTTTTGAATCATAATGATTATTTTACAATAATATCAACAATTTTAAATTTTCGTTTAAATACTTGTCCAACATGTTTGGTACATTCATGTCAACCAATAAACCTTAACAAGAAATGTAAAAAGGAATCAAATATAAACTAGACTTTTATAATAAATATATTACTCGAACCAGTGATAGTAAATGATCTGGTCATTTGCAAATTTTTCAAATGATATTAAATGACCCCAAAATGACTAGTCATTATCAGTTATCTCAATTTTGGTAATTTGGAAATAACTTGTGACCAAATGACCATGGTCATTTAGAAATGACCAAGGTCATTTGAGGGTTATTTAGTCTTATAGGTTTTGAAATAGGCTGGGTTAGGCTAGATATTTGTATACTTGGGCCCAATCTTAATAAAAAGTTTTATTCCCAACCCAAGTCAGGAATAGTAAATAATCCGGTCGTTTGATTGAAATTTAAATGCCCCCAAATCATCAAATCATGACAAGATCATTAACCATCTACGTAGATCATTTGTATATGAAATAATTTTATTGGTCGAATTGCTCATATAAAGAGTTATCAAACTTTATTATATTCCTAATTGATAATCGTAGCTATACACATATTAAAGTCAAAGTCTTACTAAGTCAATATTTATAAATTGAAATCTTTTTATTAACTTTCGTATAAATGTAAAGCG
>CAJVPY010006851.1:0-10185 GCA_910591965.1 Dentiscutata erythropus | reverse complement strand
GGGACATCAGATGCAGATGTTAATCTTTTTTTTATTTTTATTTTTATTTTGCAGTTATAAGCTCTATAAAAATTTTCAAAATACATACCCTGACTTTCTCCAGATTAACATTCCATTATCTATCTAGAAAATACTCATTTTTTAGAACAAAACATATACAAATTTCTGGCCATTTCTATTGAATCCAGGTAAGTTTTAGGTAGAAATCAAATCCGTATAAGATTTGGCTTCTAATACTTTGTACTTTGTTATAATTAGAAACCCAATATTATTCAGATTTGATTTTTACCTGGAATTTATCAGAATTCTATAGAAATGACCAAGAATTCATATATAGCTTATTCTGAAAAATGAGCATTTTCTGGAACAATAATAGAACAATAGTCTAAGAAAGTTGGAATATATTTTTTGAAAATTTTTTATAGGAAAGGTGAACAGTAGCAAGGCAGCCCAATGACCGCTCTAGAAAAATAGCTAGCTTTATTGTCATTTATTTTTATTTTAATGTCATTTATAAAAATATTTTTTATGACTTGTTATTTTGCCATGGCTTTGTATAAATTTTTTTTATAATAAATGACATTGTCATTTTAAAATGACATTGTCATTTTAAAATGACATGTCATTTATAGTCATTTTTATAAAAATTTTTATGACCTTGTTATTTGCTATTACTGGTATCTACTGCCCATCATGACCACCTCTTCCTTCTTTCAGACTTCTTCTACCTAAGCCTAACAATAAAATTAAAACCCTTATTCATACATAAAAGTGAAAAAAATAATGCTATATTTATGAGAGATATAAACATTTTAGAAAAAAAACACTTCACGGTGGGAAAAAAAACTTTTTAACAAATTCTAAAATAGTCTAACATGAATGAACCAAGATAAAAAAAGCGAAAAAAAAGAAAGGTAGCCATGACACACTATTATAGCCCGTGCTAGGCATAAGAATAAAAATTATATAATAATTGCAACTAATTAATATATCTTGATTGTAAGATGTCGCCTTATCATAGAGGACTTGTTCTGAGCACCGACTAAACTCGGGTATCTCCTAAATGGGGTATTGATCTCTTCCCCATATCATAGCACCGTATTGATAAACAAAACAAACACGTGGTTGCATTCTACTGAGTATATCTAAATTAGGAAGATGTAAACATTGCCAATCTTTTGAAGGGGGTGAGCCCAAATACCTACTTTTTTTCAAAAATTTTGGAGGGAATGGCAAAAGCGAGAGAGAGATAAAAAAAACCAAGAGAAAACACCAAAGAAATATCTACTCAAGCCTGCACAGTACTAAGTTTTTTTAGTGAGTGATAAACTCTGAGCTTGTTGGCAGGTAGCGTATGAGAACTACCTCTAAATAACAAGTGCTGTGCCTATAATAGGTCCCTTTTCCCATGTCTCACGTTAAGGCTTCTTTCAAATCAAGCATGATATACGTTATTCAAAGGAAAGTCTCCAAATTTTCAAGGAGTGTCGTTAAAAAACTTATTTGTTGTTCTCCTTCTATTCTATTCTTTTGTGTTATAAATTACTTCATCGACAAAAAGGCCCCAACTTCTTATGAGCACCTTCTTTTCAGAATTTTGGAACCAAGGCCATCACCTTCTGCCAGTTATCTTGTTTTCTAATGCTTCTGGTTTGCATGCCAAATGTGTAAAGGAGTCCCTCTTAGAGTAAGTTGACCTTTACGTAAACTGTTCCATAAGCGTTCTTCTCCTCTTCAACAAAATTTTTGTTTTTGTTCAGTGGGAAATTTTGGTTCAGGTAATCGTTGAAAAGAGTTCTGAATATCTGATAAAATCTATGAAAGAAATTATATATATAATCATTAATACATATAGAATATATAAATTTGGTATTTTTGAATAGCTAAAGTTTGTATCAAAACCTTTTATAACTCTTCTTTGAATCAGTTCAAATTAAAAGGCAAAGTTTATTAATACAAAAAAAAACAACATATCTATAAACATGAAGTTATAACTTATTGATTATCAATCTGTATTTTTAGTTAAATTATATTGTAATAAATAACACAATAATAACAATAATTAGGGTTGCTTAAAGCCATGTGCAATCAGATAATACATGACCAATAAAATTGTTTATTTTAATCAACATAGATTATACTAACAAGACAAAAAATAGCTATTTAAACCTAACTTAAACTACTAATTAAAAATATTAAGAAGACAATTTTACATATAAGTATATCTTACCATAACCTCCAAACAGAAACAGTGATTTTTTGTGATAGTTAAGACTAAATTCTGTATGTGGTTAAATAAATTCTGTGATTTAATATGATAACTTTTTTAAAAAAATTCTGTATAATCCTGTAAATTCTGTCAATTTTGTGGTAGGAATAACAAAATTTATGATTTAATGTGATGATTTTTTAAAAATATTTTGTAAATTATGTATTTATTATATAATTTAATATATATTAATTTACTATATTTATTACATATTAAAGAATAAAATCTACTATATAATTAAACAAAAAAATAAAATAATAATAGTATATAACAGATATTATTTTTTTTAATTGTAAAGTATATAAATTTTATAAAATTAAAAAAAATTACTCACTATTAAAGTATAATATATTAGTTGCTTTAAAGAATCAAGTAAAAGATTTTGACAATTATTATTTAAAAGGTTATTATATATTGAGAAGCTGTATTTAATACTATAACTAGAAGCTAGAAGCTATATATAGTTAAGTGCAAGTTTTAATAAATTTGGCAAAATTAATTGCATTTCAATCCAATAATCATAAAGATTTATTTCATTAATTAATTTATTTGTTGATCCACAATAAATTGTCTATTCGTGTAAAATTTTATTTGATAGATCTTTTAATTCAGTAATTATTAAATATTACTAAATATCTTTATGAGAAATATTAATAGATCAAATATATAACAAGTAACAATGAATGCTGAATGAAAAATTTTATAAAGATCTACTGAATTAAAATAAAGTTGTACTACAAGATTAATCAAATCAACTCCAAAATTTTGTATAATAAAATTTCTTTTTATAAATAGCAAAGTTGTTCAAGACATCTTTCAATATATGGAAAAATTAGTGTAATTTGCTGCTAAAAAAAATCTAAATCATAAATAAACTCCTGTGTATAAACTGTAATAAAATTAATATAAATAATAATCATACTTTTTTTTTTGATAGTTTTATAAAATTTTATTAATTTGAGCAATTAAATTATAGCTTGATTCTTTTTGTATTTTTTATCAAAAAAAGAAACCCCAATATTCAATATGATCTTTAGTATAAACTACTATTTTAAATCATGAATTTTACCTTGTTTTGTTTGGCAATAGAATTTTATACAGATTTTCAATTCTATACACTCATAGATGATTCAAGTAACAGCCTTTACCTGCAAATAAATTTACAAATACTTCTTTAACTTTTGACAATATAACTTTTAAAAGATTAAAGTTTGAAAATACATACCAAGTATCTCTAACAATATAATTAAATAAATAAGATAAATATATTTTATAAAAAATATATCTACTATCCTGATATAATACTCTAGAGCATTATTTCAGAATACTTTTAACATGATAAAGGAAATCTTATAACCCAATAATTTCACTATAATAATAATGAGAGTGACTTGTATATAAATTGAAATTTATATTTATCTAATTAAATTAATAATATATGGACTTTTTTTTTTAATCTTCACGGGTTTTGCCGTGGCTTGCTTTTTATTAAAATGTGTATAAGAGCTATACACATTTAATTTATAGAACTCAAAGCCCAACTTCACTCGGTTACCTTATGGCCCTAAATGCAACCCATTGTACCAGTTCGCAGACAAACTAGAATTATCTTATCAAAAAATCTATAAAAAAAAAAAACGACCTATAACTAAAAAGGAGATATAAAAGGAGAAATAGGGGAAATGAACGAAGTATAAAAATAAAAAACCCAAAAAAAGAAAAAAACAGGAAAAAATAAAAACATTTTATAGAAAAAAGATAACAATTCGAGAGGGATTTCACCTCTTTACATAACCAAAATGCACTATTATAACCTGTGCAAGGCTAAAAAATTATATAACAAATGCAACAGTTGTATAACTCTATTGTAAAGCTTTGCCTTAACCTATATTTTCCTTTCTGACTAACCAACCAACTTCAGATATCTTATTAACTGGGGTCCCGATCTGACTCCCATGAGGTAGCGCCGTATCTGTAAATAAACACGTCACGTGGTTGTATTCTACTGAGTCTGTCCGAATTTGGAATATAAACAATGCCGATCTTTTAAAGGGGGTAAACCAAATCCCCACTTTTTTTGAAAATTTTGGAAGACCGATAAAAAAAAAAACGAGAGGAGATAAAAAAGATATCACTTAACCAAGTAAAGAAGTGCAGCTTCAAAAAAACGCAAAATTTGTTGTTTCCCCTGTGTTCTTCTTTGAAGTAACAGCTAGATAGCTTCATTGACGGAGATGGGGCCAACCCCAAACACCACCAAGATTTTTCATACAAGGGCACCACCTACCAGTTATCTTGTATAATAACGCTCTTGGCTTGCATGCCAAATGTCAACTAATAGAGGAGTCCCACTAGCAGTTACGTTGACCTCTAGACAAACCGCTTCGTAGCCACGTCTCTCCAACAAAAATTTTGTTTTTTTATTTAGTCAGATTTTTGGTTTAAATGATCGTCGGAAAGAGTTGATTATAATATATGGACTAATTATAGTATTACTGATTTTAATACTTTACAATAACATTTTTTCATAAAAGCTGTAAAATCCAATAAAAAATAACTTTGGTAAGATATAAGGAATATTAAATTTAACTAAAATTATTAATAGAAATCTACCAATTGATAAATTATTTATATAATCTAAAAAATTAATTGAGACTAATTTGGAGATATAAACAAACTAATTAATTTGTCTTAAAATTACATTAAGATAATCTAACTTTGGCTTCTAATCAAGCTTCTTCTACTTAAAATTTTGCCCCTAGATAATATAAATTTTATTTATATTTTTAGCTTTATACAAAATTATTTTATATTTTTTTTAAAATTAGTACTTTTTATAAATTTTTCTTTAATTTCTCAAAATTTTACTAAGTAAACCTAACTTCAACTTCTAAACAAACTTGTTCTACTCAATTTTCTGCCCTTAAACAGTATACTATTAACTAAAATTAAAACTTTACAAAAAATTCTCAATCCTTTTCTTCAAAACCAATATTTTAATTTCTTAATAACTAATAAATAAAGCATATATTTTTTTAAGCCAGATATACACAGCTCACCAAGTCAAACATTTTGATATAAATTTTGTTAAAAACAGACTAAAACTTACAAAGTTATTAAAAATTTTTTTCAAACTCTTTTCCAAACTTTTTTCTAAAATTCTATTGGTTAATTTCAGAAATTTATTGGTTTGCCCGGAAAATTCACTTTTTTAATTTTAAATACCTATTAGAAAACTTACTGGCAATTTACAAATTCTAAAATATTTTGCATATTTTTCAAGTTTTTTTAAAATTTTTCTCTACAATACTATATAAATTTATATCTTCTCTACACAATAAACAACTTTTTTTTATACCTTGCATATTAAAAATATACAAAAAAATTATACTTTAAAATCATTTCTTCAAATTTTACTCTTTTTTCTTAATTATAAACTCTTCGCTTTTTCTATACTTTCCTTCTTTTTTATTTAATCTTTATTCTTTTATACAAATAGAACAATCAAATTTATATTTATTAAATACACCAATTTCACAATCATTATCACCTTTAAACTAGTTTAAACTATACTCTATTTTCACAAATTAAACATTATTTACTACTTTAATTCTATTTGGCCTTCAAATTTTCAATTACTTAAAACCAATACTCAAAGATTTTATACAGGCTCAACAATTAAAACTTCAATTTTCAATCAATCTAATTTAACCAATCAACCTATTTATAAAAATAGCTTTAAAAATTTACTTATAACAATAAAAAAAGAAAAACTAAATTTTTTACTAATTTTATTTTAAAAGAAAACCCCTCTATAAATAATCAAAATTTAATACTATCTTATATACTACATTTAAGACTTGAAGCACAACTACTTGGCCTAATCCTATACGATGTCGGCTAAGTGAACTTTTTGATGAATGATTATTAGTGAAGTGAACAGCACCGGTCTTTACCGTAATTGCCATAATACTATAGAATTAACGATGTAATTCCAACACAAATTATGCATCATGACAGTAAGTTTTGTAACAAAATTTGTTACAATAAATTATAATAGATTTCACGACTGCAATTCCAACACAAACTAACTCAACTTTAACCACTATAAGTTATGATAGCTTCGTGACTATAACTCCAATACATACCGCGTACCACAATAGTGAGCAGAAAACATGAATAATTGCTATCATGTAATAACAAATAAAAAAAAAAACTATAGAATCACTTATACAGTATTAAATTCTGTCCTAAATTTTGATACATTAGAATTGCAATTTTTGAAATTTGTAGATCATTGAAAAAAAATCACTCGATTGTTAGGCGATTTCTGATTCTTAAAACTACTCTGATATCGCAATACGAAACTAAAATATCAGAGTAGTTTTAAAAATCAGAAATCACCTAATAATCGAGTGATCTGTAAATTCACGACCAGTTATAATTATATTTCGCATAGCTCACTGTATTTACACGACACGTATCTTGTTCAAATAAACATGCTTTCCATTTTTTGCATAATAATCATTTCATCATGATTAAAATTTTTAATGAAGGTTTAAAATATCAATATCGATATATAATGTGACAAAAAATGTCGTTAGCCTGCTGGGTTACGAAATCTGGCTGAGTAAATGACCATGCTAGTAGTGTGGTAATTAGTTTACAATCGGTAAAAAACCCTATTGAAGATTTAATACCCTATTGATTCCCGATTTGTGACTATTAATTAGAAGTGACAAATTAGTCGGTATAATGGTCGGCACAGTGTTCGGAATTTTTCGGTGCACTATATTTTTTGTTTGTTCCCTGTTATTAATATTTTGGCCTTTTTTCAACTAGATAAAAAAAACAAAATGTTTTGTGTCCAACCAGGTTATTTTAAATTTTGTATTTGCGAAATACCTTTATCATGATTATGAAAACCACCGCATTAAATTTTTTTTTTTGTGAAATAAATAACATAAATTGCCTTATATCAATGTTGTATCGTTCATTCATTACACATATAAATGTATTTTGCATAACAAATTATTCAAATGTAAAAAATATATATATTTTATATAGAAAGTTTATCCAAGTTACATAAATATTTAAATAATACACAGAAAATATATTTATAAAAAAAAAAGAAACCTGTGAATCGAAATCTATTTCAAATTGGTTCGAAAAAATATCTGTCTTGTCAAATGATCTTTTAAATATATACTCAAAATCTGGTCAACGATATCATTCTCCCAATAAGTTCCTTAACGTACACGAAGAATATTTTAAGTAACTATTCAGGAATTTTCGAGCCAAGCTTGCTTAAAACTTTAAACACTTCATATTCGTCAACAGAAAATGGAGTTTTAGAAGTTCTAATAGGCTTTTCATATCCCTTATGACCAACACAAACACAAGATTTATCTTCTTTAAAATTATCTTTCATTCTAAGAGCTGTACCACCAAAATTAGGACCATTCTGATCATAATAAGATTCAAATATCGCTTGATCAGGATTTTGAACTCTACTAAGTATAGTTTCAGAAGAGTTTTCATTTCCTAATTTGAAAATAAAACTATTTTTAGTAGTACCCCAACCTCTATATTTTTGTTTATCCCATTCTAAAGGATTGTAACCACCCAAAATTTCATCTGATCCATTAACTTTCAAGATAACTACTGTATGGGATTGTTTATTACATAAATCCCAAAAAGTTTTATAATTAAAACCGTTACGAGTACCACGAAGAATTAATTGAAATTCGTAAGGGTTATATGATACATCTTCATATGGTGAGGAACGACCATCAATCCAAGAGGAAATTTCAGCTATTTGTTCATCAGTAATAATTGCTGATAAAGAATTATTTGAAGAAATTTGTAATGAAGATTCAATTTCACGAGTAAGTTGTTCAGTAGTATGCGAATGAGAAGAAACAGACTTTGATTGTGGTATGGTAATTGAGAGAGAAGTTGGATTAATAGAAGGACTCTTTGGAGGTTTTGGTGGAGCCATATATCTTTTCATCAAATCAGCCCAAACATTATCATCAAGAATTCGTTGATAAGGACGAATTTTATTAAATATATCATCACCATTGATTCGAGAATATCTAATACGTGGTAAACATTTTTTAAGAGTGGATTTCATAGTTAAAACATCATTTTCAGACCAATTATCAGGGGAAGATGACATTTTTGGATTTTGAGCAAGACCCCATTCAATGATATGTTCAAATATTGAAGCTTCATTAATTTCCGAATTATCATGACCCACAATAGAAACAAGAACACTTTCATGTAAAGACTTAAAATCTCTAGAATTAAATACTAAATCAGGATATTTTGTAGAAATATTTGCACAAAATTGATGTAATTCTTGTAAATGTTCATTTCGATAACTTATCCTATGAGCACGAGCAAAATTGAGACATAACCAATTTGCATTATGTTCAATCATATGTGATTGAATATGTTTTGCCAATTCTACAAGACCAAAATCATTCGCAGCAGACATGAGTTCAAACATGATAGAAGTTTTCATGTTGTCCAAAGAAACGTAACCACCATAAATATACCTAAAAAATATGAAAGAGGAATGATTAAATAAATTATTGTCATGAACAAGAAAGGATAATTCATATTTCAACGAAAAAAATAATAAATAATTCACTTGATAATGATATCAAATATTTCAGGAGTAATATAATCAATACAGATTTCCTTAATATTATTTTCATCTTTTTCAGTATCTCCTAATTCTCGTCGGAATAATGTAGACCTTTGATACAGAATAGATGAATGCGCTTTATATGGTTTATAATTCGGAGATTTCCCAATTTCAATGATAACATTGTAATCGTATTCATTTTCAAGAAGGTCTGTAAGGTCATTAGAAAGGCGGTCATAAAATTTTATCATTTTTCAAAATTGTCAAAATTGTCGGTGCGGTGCAAAAAAAAAAAAAAGCCAAAAATGTATTAGGAAAAAAAAACTTGTTTAAGTGGTATTAAAAAGCCACGTTTTATTTGTGTTACGCTAGACGGTCGATATCAGATATAAATATCGAAATGACGTAACGATAATAATTGACTCACGTACTGTACGTACGTACAGTACGTACAATAATCTATTGACAGAAGTACAAATTTATCATGATTTAATTTTTGATTTTGAAAGTGGACTCTCGAATTCCTGATGGTTTTTGTAAAAAGATAATCTGGAATCTTCAATCTGTAGACTTTAGAGAATCCTCGATTTGTCAATCACATGAAATTGAGCAAATACTGTATTACAGACATATCGATATGTTGTAATTAGTGATAAGAATAAAATTAAACTATTGTTAGTACTACGTATCAAATCAGTAAAAATTCAAACTATTCTAATAAAACTAGCGATAAAATTAATCCTTATTTCAATATGTCCAGTAATATTTAGCGATATTTCTCCTTCAATTAACCGTTAAATGAGATGATAAATTTATGTTACGAAATCAAAATACACACATTTCTATTTTAATTTTAGCGATATGATACATTTATGACTTCTGAAACAAAACTTAATATAGAAGATATAGCAATTCTTATTTTATCTTTTTCTAAACCGATATCAAGCAAAGATCGTGGAAATATGGAATTTGAAGTATTGAATATTGTTAACGATTTCTTAATGATCGAAGATCAATAATAATTGGCGTTAAAACTGATAAGTTTGTAGTTTATACTTTTATAAGTTTCACGTTTTTGTCTATACCTATCAACCATCACGTGGATAGATTAGAGGTGTTCTCAAGCACCTCAATCAAGTGATCGGAAGCAAAATTTTAATTATCGGAAATTAAATAAATGAATTAAATGAGTTACCATTCCGATGACAAAATCAGGGAGACACAAACCACCTTTTTTCTTCAAAAATTTACCATTGATATA
>CAJVPY010006850.1:0-10186 GCA_910591965.1 Dentiscutata erythropus | reverse complement strand
TTTTTTCTTGTTGTTTCATTTTCTCTTTTGAGTTCTGTTTTCTTTTTTAGAACAATTTCTATTTTTTTTCGGTTATAAGGAAGGTTTTAGAGATTTTCTTTAAATGTACCTTCCTTCATAATATATTAGTCTTATATAGAAGTAGGAGGTAATATGTATAATTTGCTGGGATTTAAGTGGATTGAGTTCAGGAAGATATTACCAAAAGTTAAGGTGAGATAGTTTGAAAGAAGAGATCAGCTCTTAAAAAAAGTCTTTCTTTTGTAAATTGGCATATATGTTTGTACTATGCAGAAGTAGAAAAAAATATATTCTGCCCGAACATTGGTAAAATAAGTCTAGAAGGAAAGTAAAATATAATCAGTTCGAACGTAGGTGGCTGAGTACTAAGCTATAGCAGGTTTTTAAATATGAGTAGCACCATATGTAGAGCTTGTTGGCAACATCAGTGCAATAACCATACTTGGGCACTTCATAGTAGCTGGGTATATGCCTAATACGTAAATTAGATAGTTAATTTTGTAAATTACAAAAATCCAATAAATTAGTGCGAAGTTATTAAAATGAAAAAAAAAAAAAATAAGAAATATTAAGAAACATTAAGAAACATAAGGAAACAATAAGAAATATTAAGAAACATTATAAAGAAATATTATAAGTATGAATTTACAAGTATTGTAAATCCATTCTGGCTTATTGTTTATCAATTGCTGGTTTATCTTTGTTTATCAATTGCTGGTCATCTATTCATCCGTTCATCGTGTATTGTAGCTCATTTTGATCATCAAAACCTTCCAGATCTACTGGGGCTAAAATATCTTGTATGTTTCTAGGCGTTTAATACGTTCTATAACATTTCCATCCCCTTTAAGAACAAACTCTGTGAGTTAATAATTCTGCAAAGTTTTTATCGTCCAATCAACAAAAGTTACTCAAAGAAAGGCATTGAGTATAATAAAGTTGAGACAATTTCCAATGTTAAAAGAGCTAGTATGTTCTTTTAGCACCTTTCTAGATAGTTCTGGTTCTAGAAGATCTTAATGAATCTTTAATCGAGTCTTGAATTTCCTAGAGAGTGTTTTCATTATCAGAGAAACCATTTTGGAGTTTGCCTAAGTAGTAGCAGGTTTCTAGTATCTGTATTTGAGTTTTTTTTGAACTATCTCTAGTATCTTAACTTAAGTGAGAGATGATTTCAGTTACTTGATTTTTCAAAGTAGAACTTTGTAGCAGATTAACTCTGGTTACAACACTCGGGTTTTGGTTAGTTAAATTTTTAACAATTTTTCCTATCAGAGTTTTGGGGTTTGGCACTTCAGATATGGAGTAGACAAGATTGTCAAGATCTGATTCTGGGAAGTATTCTTCAAGAGAATCAGTTTGAGTTGGTTCTTGGTTTTCTTCAAGTATGAACGATGTAAGGAGACTAGATTCATTAGCTATAGCAATTTGGTTTTTGGTAAGTACAAGAGTATTGTTTTGAGTAAAAGAGTCTCGATTCC
Source organism: Dentiscutata erythropus (assembly GCA_910591965.1). Classification (NCBI taxonomy): domain Eukaryota; kingdom Fungi; phylum Glomeromycota; class Glomeromycetes; order Diversisporales; family Gigasporaceae; genus Dentiscutata; species Dentiscutata erythropus. Next base: position 8,684 of record CAJVPY010006850.1, on the reverse strand, counting down.
AATAAGTAATTAATTTGACGAGAGCGGCTAAAGTTTGAGGTTGTAAAATTTCTATTTTAGTTAATTTCTGTTTCTGTAAATTTGTAAAATTTTAAATAAAGTAAAATTTAACTTCTATATATATTTAAAATATTATTAATAACTAAAAAGATTACTATTTTATGATTGTTAATAGAATAAAAATAAATAAGAATAATGCTAAAATAAAATAAATACTATTCTGGGTTAGATTTATACAATATAAATTAGTAAAGTACAATATAAACAAAAATAAAAATTGTGTAAAATACAATAAAAATTGGCCAAGTGAAATGTTCGTGGAATGTTCTCTAGCAGTCGGTACTAGAACCGCAGTATACCGGATACACTAGACTACTGCAGGTCTCGAACTCACAATTCAACAATAACTATGATCATTTTTAATCACTAAACTACAAATGTAATTACACTAAATTTCAAATTTGTATTCTTTTTGAAGATCAATTATTTCGTCATTTTTATCCAATCAAATTATCGAATTTGAGCACATTTTGTTGATCATAATTAACTCCAATTAAGAAGTATATGTTGTAATTTCTGGTTCCAAAATTTCTTGTCTTCTTCTCTTTTTTTTTTCCAACATGGTTAAACACTATACTACATCCCATGCTAAACATAGTCTAATTCGCAGTGCTAATAGAAACAACAACAACAGTAACAATAACAATAACAACAACAACAACAACAATAATAATAATAATAAAGTTATCGTTATTTCTGATAATGAGAAAGAAAGAGAAAGAGTTTCTTGTATGACGGTGGTAGTATACCCATATACTTTTGAAGCTGTGGGTTTTACTGAAGAACAAAGATAACTAAATAAATAATAATAATAAAATAATATGTAATAAAATAAAATAAAAAATATAAAATAAATTTGTAGGTGTTGTGCGGAGTATCGAACTTTGTCGGCTCGATTAGGTGTCCTTAACCAAGATATTTTGAGGTTTCTATATCTTGTTCAGGAGGAGCGAGCTTATGACTTGATGAGTCAGAGAGTAGCATTAAATCGTAGAATAGAATGTTTAAAGGCATTTTGTCAGTTTAAAAGATATAGCTTTGAGTAATACTTTTGTAATTCTGTATTTACTTTTCTTTTTAATAAAGTTAAATGTTCTATATTCAAAAATAAAATTGAAAAATTTTCTGTGTTTTCTGTCTCCTTTAAGAATTTTCTCCGAAAATTCCAATTTTCTATAATAATAGTAGGTTGCCAATTTGGTTTTTTATAATATTTGGCGAGTCGGTCACTATTGTAATATTTTTTTAGAGTTTGGCCTTGTAGAGTACAAAGTTTATAAGCACTACTATTCAATTTATCTTTAATAATAAAGAGTCCTATTTGTTTATCTTCAAATTTTGCAGAACAAGAGGCTTCAATATCTTTTCGTTATACCTATACTTTATCACCTATTTCATATTCTTCTGATCATATTTTAGAATCAAAGTGAATTTTCTGTTTCCTTTGGGATTTTTCAGTATTTTTCAAGCTTCTTCATATTGGTAGGGCAATTCATCTATTAGTTTGAAGACTCTTTGTAGTATACTATCTTCTAATACCATTTCTTTATCTGATACATCTAGTTCTATCAGAAGAACAGTTTTGATAGATAGGATGGCTTGATGTCCATATACTAGTTAAAAAGGAGTATATTCTGTAGTTTATGTTATTTGGTTCTGTATGCAAATAATATAGCAAGTATATATATATTCTAATCTTCATCAGTTCTCTTTACTTTTGCAAGAGAGTTGCAAAGTGTTCGATTTAGTTGTTTAACCATCCCATTAGTTTGGGGTGATAAGAAAAAGAGAATATGTGTTTAATCAAGAGCTTCTAACACAATATTTTAACGACTTTATTGATAAAATTCTTTGTATTGTCTGAAAGAATTATTTTAGACACTCCATATCAGTATACAATTTCTTCAAAGATAAATCTAGCAAGTGTTTTTGCACTAGCGTTTGGTACGGCTTTAGCTTCTGGCCAGCGGGTGAAGTAGTCAGTAGCAACAATAATATAATAGTTGTCTTGGATAGTAATAGAGAGGAGTTCTACTAGGTCTATACCAATTTGTTCAAAGGCTCTTCCTACTTGTATAGGATGAAGAGGTTCCTTTCATCTACCTTTTTCATGTTTCTGGCAGGTTTCACATGATTGTACATAGCTTTGGATATCTCGATATATTTGGTCCCAATAATATCGTTCGGATATCTTATAATACATAGTATCAGTTCCTAAATGTCCGGCAGTAGGGTGACTATGCATCATGTAAAGGATAGGTTCAACTTCGGTTCATTTAATTACTCATATAGGTTTGGTAAGATCTTTTTGTAAAGCAATTTATTTTTAAATTCATAATATCTAGATTGTTTAATAATTGTCTTTTGTTCATTGTTAGTTAGTTCAAGAGGTAATATGTTTAATTCCAAATATTCTACTAAGTTTTGATACTAGTCTAAATTCATGTGGCAGAGGTTGAAGAAGAGAGATGTATCTGAATTGGTAATCTTGAGAGAGCATCAACATTTGAATAGATTCGTTCAGATTTATGAATAATAGTAAAGTTGTAGGGTTGTAGCTTTATCATCTATCGACCTAAGCATCCTTTAGGTTGTGAAGACTTTAATTATTTGAGAGCAGAGTTTTCGGTAATCAGAGTAAAGTGATTTGTATCAAAGTATTTATGAAAGTGTTCAATGGCCCATACTATAGCAGCACATTCTAATTCTGTGGCTCTATAGTTAACTTCTTCTTTCTTTAAACTTTTGCTAGCATATATAATAGAGTGTTCCTTTTGGTTATCAGATATTTGGCTTAAGATGGCTCCAAATCCTGTGTAGGAAGCATTGGTTACTAAGATGAATTCTTGTTTATAATTTGAATAGACAAGAATAGGAGTAGTGATAAGTCATTGCTTCAATTTATCAAAAGCTTTTTAACGTTAAGAGGTTTATTTATAAGGGCAGTTGTTATGCAGCAATTGGTTAAGGGGATAGGCAATGGAGAAGAAGACTTTAATAAATCTTCTATAATATTTGGCAAGACCTAAAAAGAATCAAACTTGAGTAGTGTTTTGAGGAGGTTGAATATTTTGAACAGCGATGATTTTAGCTAGGTCTGGAGAGATTTCTTTTGCTTCTATAATATGTTCTAAGAAAGATAGTCGTTTCATCTAAAAGATACACTTATTAAGATTAAGTTTCAATCCAGCTTTTCTAATTCTAGTAAATACTTTACATAAATGTTTAATATGATCTTCAAAGGTCTGTGAGAATATATTAATATCATCTAGATAGACTACTACATATTTATAAGCAATGTCTTTGTAAACCTGATTCATTAAACGTTAAAAAGTTGCAGGGGTATTGCACAATCCAAACGGCATCATATTGAACTCATAGATACCATATCTTGTAATAAAGGTAGTTTTCTCTCTGTTATCTAGGTGAACTTTAACTTGCCAGTATTCACTTATAAGGTCTAAAGTAGAAAAATACTTAGCTCTGGCTAGAAAATCTAGTATCTCATCAATCCTAGCTAAAGGGTATTGATCTTTCTTTGTGATAGTATTTAGTTTACGATAGTCAACACAAAATTTTTTTTTTCCATTTTTCTTAGTAACAAGTACAACAGGAGAAGTCCATAGGCTGGAGAATTCTCATATCAATTTGTTATCCAACATTTGTAGTACTTCCTCATTAATAAAAGTCTGTTCGGTAAGAGGTACTATATAGAGTTGAGAGCTTATAGAAGATATATTTTCGGTAAATATTCAATAAGTTACTAGGTCAGTTTTTTCAAGTTGAGACATATCTTTTGTGAAAAGGTTAGAGAATTCTATAAGTAATTGGTGGAATTGGACTTCTTGGTCTGGGTCTAAAGGTCTTATTTTTGGTACAATTTTGGTAGTATAAATTTCATAGACTTGTCTGTTTCTATTTGTGTCTGCATCTTCAAGTAGTTTTTGATCTTGCTTAGGATAGTTTAAAAATTTCTAGTTTCTTCAACAGAGTCTTGAAAGAAGAGAGATTCATCATAGAGGTTCTTTATTTGATGATGGAACTGTTCAAATTTATTAACCTTGATCTGTAGCATTGCAATAGTTTGGGCTTGTTGCTCAGAGGCTTGAACTTGTTTTTGTAAATAACTAATTATTTGAGCTTGTTGACGAACTTGCTCTTGTAGCAAACTAATTATTTCTTGCTAATTAGGTTGTAGTAGAAGAAGTTCAAGTACTGATTCTGGCCGTTGAGGGTAAGCTTTATGGTAATATTCCTGGCAGCAGGCTTTATATTGTTCAAGTTTAGTTTTGGACTTAGCTATAAGACAGTCCTTACAGAGTTCTACAGTTCCTTAGAAATTCTTTTGTAAGTTTTCCATAGCTTTTTGTTGGTCAAAATCTGGATGGCTGATATCAAAAGATTTAGCTAAAATTCTTTGCAATTCTGTTTCTTCAGTTTTGCTTAATTGAACTTGAGAGACTCTCATAATAATATTAACCTTTTCATAAGTATAATCTTGGTTAGAGCGATCAGTAGCAAGAGATTCAAGAGCATAGGCAAGATGTTCAGTACTTTCGCCTAATTGGATCATGGCTAGTTGAAAGATACAGCTTTGGTTAAGATTATAGGCATGTCTGGCATTTCTGGTAGACTCGGTATAATGTCGAACTCGGTATAATGTCAAACTCGGGTCCACAAGTTAAGATTGATGTTCCATTCTACATCACTAGTAGCCTTGTAAGCATACAAGTATTCTAAATTGCAAAACCAGGACTTTTCTCAAATGGTGTCAAGTTTATATATTCTGGATCTAATACATTCTTCTTTGCAGAGTTTACATCGAATAAAAGTTCCTTTGCCATTACTATTAGTAAAATATTCTATACTTTGAGAGTTATTTCTATCAAGCTCTTGATGAAAATGAGTCCAACAAACTTTATAAGCTAAAGTTTGTTCTAATATTTTGAGGTCTTCAGGTTTTTGAGATACTTTATATTTGCAGCAGTGGTTTACTCAGCAAGAAGAATAATAATACAGTTGACAACTTTCAACTTCACTTGGGGAGCATCCACATACATATTTTTGGTTTTCCAAGATAGGAGTATTTTGAGGATAGTTCATTCCAATGTGACCATACTGGTCACATCGATAGCATTGGTATTCTAGACAATCTTTGTAGAAGTGGCCTAGCTGGGAACAGGTCCTATATGTGGATCGTTTAGGGGCTTGCTTGGAACAATACACAGCAAGGTGGCCATATCGGTTGTATCAGAAATACCGATTGTTTGGGCAATTAGCAAAGAGATGGATAGTGGAGAAGCAATTTTTACATCCTTGGTTAGTATCAAAGTAGGGTCTGGATCTGGAGGTAGAAGCAACAGGTTGGCTTGCTTCGGTCATGTAAGCTTCTCGAGGACTTAGATATTCTTGTTCAAATCGTTGTAATTCTTTTTTATCAGTCACAGTAGGTTGAGTGAGTAGAGGTTGATTATATTCATAAGTGGTTGGAACATAGATCTTTTTCTTGTTCCACTTGAGAGTATAGGCTTTATTTTTCCAGTTGTAGCTAGCTTCGACTTTTTGTAACTAGTCATTACCTAAGAGTAATGAGTAGGAGGCAATATTTATTACTTCTATGTCAAGAGGAATAGTTGCACCTTCGATTTCTACAAGAAGATTTTAATAATTTCTAAGGGTCGAGTAGAGAATCCAGTGGCAAATAGAATAAGGCTAGTAGAGAGAGCTTTTATTTTTAGTCCTAATTCTCTAATGACTTGGTGAGAGATCATGCTAATAGTAGCACCACTATTTATTACTGCTTGGTAAGGTTTTCTTTTAAGTTTAATATTACATTTTACAGGAGTGGTATAAGAAAAAGTCTGTATTTTAGTTTTAGCTTCCTCAGCTAAATATCTGGCTAATGCTTCTCGAATAGATTCATTAGCTAAAAAGGTTTTAAACTGTTCGAAGGTATAGTCATTTGTAGTATCTACAATGTAAGCATTATGAGGATAAGAAATAGAAGAACAGCTTCTGGATCGGTTATTAGATCGATAGTCCTAGATCTATTTCTGGATTGGCTTTGACTCCTAGAACAGTCATATCTAGAACAGTTAGAATTTCGGTCTCTGGATAATAAACAGAAGTAGAAGAGGGAGGAGGTACAGTTTGTTTTTTAGCAAGGTTAATACTTAATTTAGCTATCTGTTTAGTTAAACATTCAATAGCTTGATTAGTATTATCATTAGCATTATAATTAGAGGCTATAATCCTTCCTGTTTTCTATTTTCTTGCTTCAGCTATAGCATCATCTAAGTTAACAGGTTCAGATGCTTGGACATTAACAGCATATTCCGGTCAGAGTCCTTAGATAAAGAATTAAATAAGAAGAGAGGTAAGGTAATGATTTCCTGGGTCAACTCTGGTTCTAAGTTGTTTAAAACGACTAATATAGATATTAACTGTATCTGTTCCTTGTTTAACTTCAAAGAGTTGCTTTTGCCAAGTAGCTTTTTGTTTAGTAATACTGAATTTTTTTTTAAATAAATGGGTAAAACTTATAATATCAACATTATTTACTCTTTGACCATGTTGTTCATGATAGAAATGATTTGGTGCATTCTCTAGACTAGTGAACCATTCTTGGGCATTGTCCTTTATATAAGCAGATGTTAACTCTAGTTGTCGAGCAGCAGTCTAGTGGTTGGCTCTAGCAGTACGATCAAATTCTTCTATCCAAGTTATAGGATCTTGGGTTCCATCACCTTGATAAAAGTCTATTTTAATAAGAGATTTTTCACTACCACATTCTAGATTGTTAGCTAGATTATTTAGAGCTTCAGTAGCAGCAGTTAAAGTAGCGTTGACTATTCCGTTTGGTTGTTCTGGCTGTTGGTTATTAACTTGTTCTGGTTCTTGGTTTGGTTCCTGGTTATTAATTATTTCAAGCTCAGATTCAGATTCACATTCTGGGTTAATAGTAGCTTCGGATTCAGTATCAGACTGTTGGTTATTTCTGGGTAGAGGAGGTAAGTCAAGATGTTTGTTCCAGTTGATTTCTTGATGAAGAGCTTCTGTTGTTAGAAGAGCAACTAATTTTGGTAAAGGAGGTAAAGTATTTAATGGAGTAGTAGGTCAAATATCGATGGCTATATTTGCTTCAGGATAGATTCCAGGTATAACAGAGGGTTGAACTGGATTAAAAGAAGAATTATAAAAACTTATGCGACCAAGTAGTTGTCGAATTACACCAGGTTGTTGGAAGGTAGAAGGAGTTGGACTAGGTTGTCATCTAAGTGGAGGATTATCTAATGAGATTTCTGTGAGTGGAGAAGAAGGTAAAGCAATTCAAGAAAGAAATTCAATATGAGTAGTATCTTCGTTATATAGAACTAAAGAAGGAGAATTAGGGTCTTCTAAATCTTTGGTCCAAGAGTATATATAGATTGTATAGGAGGAGTGGCAAAGTTAGAGTTCTCTTGGTAAGCAAGAATAGGAGAGAAGTTTCCAAAAGTGTGAGTAGTAATTAGAGAATTCTGGGAAGATAATGCAATAACAGGGGTTTCAATATATAGATCAAGTGCAGTTATTTTAAAGTCAGTAGATAAAGTTGATTGGAGAGTAAAGATTGAGTGAGATTCTAGAAGGACAGCAATAACTGCTTTAGGATCTAAATATGAATTACTATATCGGCAGCTGAAAACAATATCTCTAGTAGCTGCTCTAGCAGTGTTATATTCTCTAGCAGTAATTAGTTTAAAATGTGTATTAACAGTTCGTTGAGTATATCTAGTGGCTTTATATTAGTCTCGATATACAGGCCAAAATTAATGATAATGACAATAATAAGTTGTAGCAGAATAACACACTTTACAAGACAAATCTGGATATGAAGTTTGTATAACTGATACTGCAAGAGATAAAGAATGTTGTATCTCATAGGCTTTAATTTGTTGCAGATGAATTTGGTATGCTCAGTGTATAAAGAAAAATAAAATAAAATAATTTCAAACTAGTTTAAAATTACTTATGCCTACATTTTGGCTTGTGGGTAATTCGCGCTTAACACTCTTGGTTAAGGTTTATAGTAAGCTATGAGCTATAGGTTCTTATGTCTACATATTTGGCTTGTGGGGTACTCATCTAATGAGATCTAACCTCAGAGTTGCAGTAAGCTGTGAGCTCTGGTTGCTACAAAAGCAGAGGCTTTAAGTGGCTTTTCTATTAAATCTCTTTCAATTTAATAGAACTTTCCGGTTGCTACAAAAGCAGAGGCTTCAAGTGTGCTCTTCTGTTAAATCTCTTTCAATTTAACAAAACTTCCAAGTGCACTATTACTTCTTTAGTAATAGGCGTCCATAAATAAAAAATTCATAAAGAGGAGGGAGAAGAGATACCAGTAGAGACTTTTTAGCTTTCTGCCAGGAGGTAACAAGCAAACTATAGCCTTCTTTAATATATAGTACTTGCAACATGACACATGGTGACAGAGATCTACATCAGCAAAAATAAATAAGCGTAAACCTCTGCAAGTTTTTACGCGAGCGTAAACTTACGAAAATTTATGATTAGTTCGGAGTATTACGTAGGTGTAATAATTACGAAAGTTTACGCTATAGTAACTCCGGAATATTACGTAAGTG